>JARGCV010000258.1:82500-237500 GCA_034064705.1 Bothrops alternatus | reverse complement strand
ACCCCACAAGTTGCTGTGGACTCAGCACTGCACAGATTTTCTCTCTCTCTCTCTCTCTCTCTCTCTCTCTCTCTCTCTCTCTCTCTCTCTCTCTCTCTCTCTCTCTCTCTCTCTCTCTCTCTCTCTCTGTGTGTGTGTGTGTGTGTGTGTGTGTGTGGAGAGGGGGAAAACCGCACCGCCCAATTTCTTTTTTTTTAATTTTTTATTTTGATTTCTCACCTGGACGCAAAGGCTTTTCTTGAAGGAATTCACCTGGTTGAAGAGAAAGAGAAACAAGGGTGGTGGAAAGAAAGCAAAAACTGGGAAGCAGCGTAGCTGTTGGCGCAGAAGAGGACCCCGGGCGCCTGGCCAGGCGCCGGGACACCCGATCCCCCCCCTACACCTGTTGGACGTCTCGCTCAGCCGGCTGTTTGACAGGCGACGGGACGGGGTGCCAAGATAGCCCCTCCCTGCCTGCCTGCCTGCAGGCTTCTGAATTGGGGACCGTGGCCTGATTCACTCACACACACACACACACAGCCCATCCAAGCCCCTTCCCCTCCTCCCTTTCAGCCCCGGGGCTCCACAGCAATCCAACAGGTGAAGTTTTCTCCCTACTGACCCTCCTGCAAACACAGCCCGCCTCCTCCCAAAACAAACAGTCCGGTTCCTGAAACTCTGATCCGGGGTTCCTGTTCCGGTTTCTTGGCCCCTTCCCCCCCTTTTCTCCATTTTTAGCAGGCTGCTTGGAACAATTCAACAGGTGAAGCTTTTCTCTCCTCAAACAGGTCCCAACCCCCTCCACCCGTCCCCCAGATCCTGCTCTGTTTTCTTTGCCCAATCCAAGCTCCCCTCCCTTCCCCTTCCCCATTTTAAGCAGGGTCCCTGCCTGGCTGCTTGGAACAATTCAACAGGTGAAGCTTTTACTCTTCAAACAGGTCCCAACTCCCCCCCCCGTCCCCCAGATCTGGCTCTGATTTCTTGCCCCAATCCAAGCCCCCCCTTCCCCTCCCCCAGTTTATCAGGGTCCCTGCTGGCTGAGAGCAATTCAACAGGTGAAGCTTTTTCTCACTCCCCCCAAATACCCCCCAAACAAGAGCCGTGCTGGGCGGTTCCCCCTGGGAAAAAAGGCCCCTTAGACCCGCTCAGTCACCCTCCAGGCGGAAGTCAAACCGGTGAAGCTTTCTCTCTCTCTCTCTCCCCCAAAAAGACCCGCGTTGGACTGTTCCCATTGGAAGAAAAGCCCCTGAAACCCGCTCAGCCGCCCTCCAGGCCGAAGTCCCACAGGGGAAGCAGCTGCCACGCGGTTTTACCTGCGCCTCGCATTCGGGGGAGATCTCCAGGGTGGCCATCGGAAGCGGGGGGGGCAGCGGGGTCTGGGTTTGTTTGTTTTTTTGCACGTCTGAACGGCTGACCCGAGTCTGGGGGGGAGGGGGGGTTGCAAAGGCGGCGGATCCGGGAAGCGGCTGCAACAAGCTGGGCGCGAAGCGAAAACGAAAGAGAAGCAGGAGGAGAGAGGAAAAAAGAAAAAAAAAAAAAAAGAAAAAACCGGGCAGGGCTTCCCGGCGCAGGGAGGAGGCGGGGACGGGGCCGGGCGGATCGGCAGGCCGACATCCAACCGGTGTAGCCGGACGGGCAGCCTCTCCCCCCCCCGCTGCAAATGCACCGGCGGGCTTGGCATGCACCGGCTGCTTTGCAGGCTCCCCCAAAAGCACCGGCCGCTTTGCGGGGCGATTCCCGGTCCTGCACACACACACACGCACAACCGCCTTGCGAGGTAGGCCACCCGCGGGCCTTCCTTTGGCAGAAGCGCTTCGGAGCCTCCGCGATTGCAAAAGAAAGGAATTGGGGGAAGGGGACGTGGGGTTTGGGGGAGGGGGGCTGGCTGAGACCCGGGGCTCTGCATCCGTCGGGCAACGGTCCTTGGATTGATTTCCCGGGGCGCTTCGTTGGGGTGGGATGAATTCTCGGGTCCAGGCTGCATTTCTCCGCGCTTGGCCCCTTTAAGAGCTGGGGACTTCAACTCCCAGAATTCCCCAGCCAGCCAGCCGGATGGGATAGGATGGATGGCAAAATGCAGGCAGGCAGGCAGGCAGGTAGATAGAAATGGAAATATAGAAAAATGGAGATAGATACATAGATAGGTATAGAAATATAGAAAAATGGAGATACATAGATAGGTATAGAAAAATAGAAATCTAGAAAAATGGATAGATAGATACCATAGATAGATAGATAGATAGATAGATAGATAGATATGGAAATACAGAAAAATGGAAATCTAGAAAAATGGAGATAGATACATAGATAGGTGTAGAAAAATAGAAATCTAGAAAAATGGAGATAGACAGACAGATAGGGAAATATAGAAAAATGGAAATATAGAAAAATGGAGATAGATACATAGATAGGTATAGAAAAATAGAAATCTAGAAAAATGGAGATAGATATGGAAAAACAAAACTGGAGACAGACAGACAGATATATAGAAAAATGGAAAAAGAAAAATGGAGATAGATACATAGGCAGGTATAGAAAAATAGAAATCTAGAAAAATCGAGATAGAAATCTAGGAAACTTGAGAGATGGAAATCTAGAAAAATGGAGATAGATACAGATAGGTATAGAAAAATAGAAATCTAGAAAAATGGAGATAGACAGACAGATAGGGAAATATAGAAAAATTGAAATCTAGAAAAATGGAGATAGATATGGAAAAACAAAACTGGAGACAGACACAGACAGATATATAGAAAAATGGAAAAAGAAAAATGGAGATAGATACATAGGCAGGTATAGAAAAATAGAAATCTAGAAAAATTGAGATAGAAATCTAGGAAACTTGAGAGATGGAAATCTAGAAAAATGGAGACAGATACATAGATAGGTATAGAAAAATAGAAATCTAGAAAATGGAGATGAGAGATATGCAAATCTAGAAAAATGGAGATAGATACATAGGTATAGAAAAATAGAAATCTAGAAAATGGAGAGGAGAGATATGCAAATCTAGAAAAATGGAGATAGATACGTAGATAAGTATAGAAAAATAGAAATCTAGAAAAATGGAGATATGGAAAAACAGAAAAATGGAGAGAGACAGATACACAGACAGATATATAGAAAAATGGAAATATAGAAAAATGGAGATAGATAGAGATAGGTATAGAAAAATAGAAATCTAGAAAAATTGAGATAGAAATCTAGAAAAATTGAGATAGGAGATAGATATGGAAAAACAGAAAAATGGAAACAGACAGACACAGACAGATATATAGAAAAATGGAAATAGATATAGAAAAATGGAGACAGACACAGATACAGATATAGAAAAATGGAGATAGATATATAGAAAAATGGAGATAGATAAAAATGGAAATATAGAAAAATGGAGACAGAGACACACACAAATATATAGAAAAATGGAAATATAGAAAAATGGAGACAGATAAATAGATATAGAAAAATGTAGATAAAAAAATGTAGATAGATAGTAAAATGGAGATAGACAAATAGAATTATATTTCCGTCTCTGTCTATCCCTGTGAAGAGAAATAAACAATATCATAAGGAAATGCAGAAAAATCTTCTTTGGCTGGACATGTACCTAATACATTTTGTCCGAACTCCTTGGTACCAAACTTGGAAAAAATATTCCCCACTTATCATTTTTTCTTCACCACCTCCTCCTCCTCGTCGCCACCATTATCATTATGTTCTAGCTCAGTGTTCCTCAACCGTGGCCCCTTTAAGATCTGTGGACTACAACTCCCAGAATCCCCTAGTTCCCCCCACCCGCCCCTTTCCAATTCCATCCCTGGAACTCTGGGAGTTGAAGTCCACCCGTCTTAAAGGGGTCCAGCTTGAGAAATAAGTGTTCTAGTGGTAGCTGTAGTAAGTTCACTAATTACTTAAAACTACGTTACTTTAAAAAAAAAAAAACAGAGTAAGACAGACTTGGGGCTCTGAACCCCGTTTTGTGAAGTGGGACAGCAGAGAGCTCTACTTCGGATCCCCCAGAAACCACAAAGAGAGCTTTGGAAAGCGTCCTCCCTTTATTTGGGCCAAACGACGGAGCGCCCTGACTTGTGGCAGGCGTTCAGTTCTGCCTCAGGGCCTCTTTCGGGCTCCCCCGAAGAAAGAGGCCGGCCCCGGGTCTCCCCGGGGAGCAAGGACAGCGGTACCAACATCGGTAGGTGAGGAACCAGCACAGGGTGGCGATGGCGGCCCCCACGATTTTGTGGCTGTAATCGTACAGGTAGACCACTGTGCACGCCAGCAGGAAGTTCCAGAGCAGCAGCAGGGAGACGTTGAGCAGGAAAATGAGGCGCAGCGGGACCCCGGCAGGGTGACCCTGGGCCAGGTAACGCCGAAAGATGGCCGTCTCTTCCACCATCAGCAGGCAACAGAAGGTCAGCAGGAAAGTGTGATCCGAGACATTGTAGCCGTGCCATTTGTGGCTATTGTGCAGGCAGGTCCACTTGTCTGGCAGGTTGTTGACCAGGATCCCCTCTGGCACGGGGTCGAAGCAGTAGCCCGTCAGGTTCTCGATCAACAAGAAGGCTTCGGTGGCGCCTAGCCAGAGACCGGCGCCCACCGCCAAGCGGGCCAGGTGTCGGAAGGTGAGCAAGATCTGGTGGGTAGCAAGGTAGACCACTAGAAGGATGAAGCCGCCGAGGAAAATGCAGCTCCAGCTCCAGGCGGATCTGACGAATTTTCTGGCCAGGGGTGGGGTGGGGGGTAGGAAAAAAAAAGAGAGGGTGGGATTGAGGAATCGCAGATCCGAACGGGCTCAGGATGATGGACACTCTGTGAGGATAGGAAAAACAAGCCGGGATCTGCTGCACTAAGCTAAGGTGGCCAGGTGCCACCTGGATATTTTGGTTCCAGGGAAGATGCTGCGAATTACAGGTAATACTCGACTTACCACCACAATCGAGCCCAAAATTTCTGTGGCTAAGCAAGACGGATGTTAAGTGACGTTTACCCCATTTTACAACTTTTCTCGCCGTGTGGGTGTTAAGGGAATCACTGCAGTCATTCAGTTAGGACGGGTAGGCAACCTTGGCTCTTTTTTGAATCGTGGACTTCAACTCCCAGAATTCCTGAGCCAGCCATGCTGAGAGGAAAGGGAGAGGTTTCCAAGCTGAGCCATGCTGGCTCAGGAATTCTGGGAGTTGAAGTCCACGAGTCATGAAGGGGCCAAAGTTTTCACCATGCTGATTTAGAAATTCTGGGAGTTGAAGTCCACGAGTCATGAAGGGGCCAAAGTTTCCCCCATGCTGACTCAGGAATTCTGGGAGTTGAAGTCCACGAGTCATGAAGGGGCCAAAGTTTCCCCCATGCTGACTCAGGAATTCTGGGAGTTGAAGTCCATGAGTCATGAAGGGGCCAAAGTTTCCCTCATGCTGGCTCAGACAGAGGAATAAGGAGCTGATTAGAGCTAGGACAGGGCTAGGCCATCTTGGCTCTTTTATGACTGGTGGACTTCAACTCCCAGAATTCCTGAGCCAGCCACACTGAGGGGAAAGGGAGAGGTTTCCAAGCTGAGCCAGGCTGGCTCAGGAATTCTGGGAGTTGAGGTCCACCAGTCATCAAAGGGTCATAGTTCCCTCACGCTGGCTGAGGAATTCTGGGAATTGAAGTCCACCAGTCATCAAGGGAGCCAAAGTTTCCCCCATGCTGGCTCAGGAATTCTGGGAGTCCGTGAGTCATAAAAGAGCCAAGGTTGTCTACCCCTGAGTTAGCAACACAGCTGTTAAGTGAGGCTGACTTCCCTGTCGACTTTGTGTGTCAGAAGGTCGCAGAAGGGGAATCGTGACACCGCGCCCCGCCGGGACACTGTAACCATCACAAATAGGAATCGGTTGCCAAGCGTCTAAATTTTGATCACGTGACCGTGGGGATGTTGCGACGGTTGTGTAAAAAAAATGGTCCCGAGTGACTTTTTTCAGTGCCGTTGAACCTAAATAAACTGTTGTAAGCCAAGGACTTACCTGTATAGATTTTTTTTCCCCGTTCAACTGATGAAGATGCAGTTGAGTAAAGAACGCTGAGACTTTACACCAACCAGAGAATGGATTAGCGGGAAAACAGGAATGAATAAATGCTGAAATCAAGGGCAGGTGGTCCTCAGCTTACACAACTGTTCGCTTACCGACTATCTGAAGTTTCAGGGCCACTTATGATCTGGATTCGTCATGGGATCGCATTTGGAGTGCTCTGCAACCTGTCTACATTTATGACCCTTGGCAGCCGTTCGCCCAACTACGATTTAAGAGGTTGTTTTGCTGGAAACTGGCCTTTCCAGCATAAAAGCCCCATTGGTGGACAATAATTTGTTTAACGACTGCTGTAAAAAAAGGTGGTAAAGAGTCACTTAGTTGAGTTGGGTGGCCATAGAAACTGAATGACTGAATTAAATTTTTTTTTTTTTAAAAAAAATCAGGCATGGCCATTTGGCGATCTGCTTAACAACCAGCATGGCTTACGGCTATAATTCAGGCCTCAATTACAACCATAAGTCCAGAACTTCTTTTGTCTGTTATAGGAGGCTGTTAAGGATGGAAGAATGGAATGCAGCTAGTCCTCAAGTTACGACTACAACGGAGCCTCGTCGTAAATGAGAGCCAGCTGCCGAGCGGCTGCATTGGTTTTTTTAATTAATGGGTTTTATAATGTATTGTAATATTAGATTTCTTTATGTTAGTATTCATGCTGTGAGCCACCCTGAGTTCTTGGAATAGGGCGGCATAGAAATCTAATATAATAATAATAATAATAATAATAATAATAATAATAATTTGCATCACGTGAGTGCTGCAACCGTGTTGGGGGGGGGAAAGCCCTAAGCCTCTTTTTTCCCCCCAGAGTTGTCGTAACTTTGAACAGTCACAAAAGGAACAGGTTGTGAGGAACTACCTGCAACTTTGGGTGACCTCGCGCAAAGCAGAGTTTTAAGATGTGAAAAAGATGCAACGTGTGTCTTGGAATTAGCCCTGTGCTTGAGGTGGGCAACTCTAGAAATCTAATCAATCAAATTTAATCTCCCTTTTCCTCCCAAGCTGATGGCCCTCTCCTCCTTAGGACCCAGCCCCCCCCAAGACACCCCCCTCCCCAATCACTCACATGTTAAAGAAGTTGTGATGGTTGGCAAAGATGGCCCGGGGGTTCACGTAGAACTGAAGCAGGGGCCCAAAAATGACCACGACCGCCAGCCAGAGGTGGTAAGCCCGACGGAGGCCTGGCATGCCCAGAAGCCAAGCATACTGGTTGCTCCAGAAAATGACCAGTGCCTGGGCCCAGCCCGCGCTTGTGGCCAGCAGCGAGAAAGGCCTCTTGGGGACTGCTCCTTCTGCCATCCCTTTCCCCTCGGATCGGCCCACCTGAAGGAGGTCGCCCGGTGGTAAGGAACGAAGGAGAGGAGAGTCAACGAAAGAAGGGGGGAGGAAGAGAGGGAAAAAAATTGTGTAAAAATGATGCCCGGCGACAGCTGCGGCCACGTTGACGAGCATGGCTGGAACAGCTGATTGAAGGACAGAAGGGCATGAGGAGGATTAGGGGACCGGGGAGAGGGAGGGGGGCTGGGGAGAAGACTTGGAGTATCAAGAGCTGAAAGGGACCTTGGAGATCTTCTAGTCCAGCCCCCTGCTCCAGCAGGGGACCCTATACCCGTGGTGGCAAACCTACGGCACGGGTGCCAGAGGCGGCACTCGGAGCCCTCTCTGTGGGCACGCGTGCTGTCGCCCCAGTCCTGGGCCTTCAGCTGGGTTTTATAAAACCTTTTCGCTTCAGGCCTCCACCGCCGTGTGCAAAAAAAAAGGGTTCAATCAATCAGTCAATTTCAACTTCTCGTGGGGAAAAAAAAGATCTTGCAAAGTTGGAATAACTTTTTAGTCCCACCCAGTCTGCTGTTCCTACTGCAGCCATGCCTACCCAGTGGGCCACACCCACCTGGCACCCGATGATGCATAAGTGGGTTTCGGGGTGCAGTTTTGGGCACTCGGTCTCTAAAAGGTTCGCCATCACTGCCCTAGACCAGGGGTAGGCAACCCAAAACGCTCCAAAGAGCCATTTCAACCCGAAAACAAAACCCTGGGAGCCGCAAAACCCTTTTGATATCTAAAATGAAGATAACACTGCACTGGCTACCAATTGGTCTCCGAACACAATTCAAAGTGTTGGTTATGATCTATAAAGCCCTTCATGGCAATGGACCAGGATACTTGCGGGACCGTCTTCTGCCTCATGAATCCCAGCGACCGGTTAGGGCGCATAGGGTTGGCCTCCTACGGGTCCTGTCTGTTAGACAGTGTCATCTGGCGGGGCCTAGGGCCAGGGCCTTCTCCATTGCTGCCCCAGCCCTCTGGAACCAGCTTCCCTCAGAGGTTCGTACTGCTTCCTCCCTCCTAGCTTTCCGGAAATTGTTGAAGACACATCTATGCCGACAGGCTTGGGGCATATGAGCTGTGCTCTGCCCCTGGGCCCTAAGAGTGTCCCGCCATCAGTGGCTGTGAGCTGAATGTGTTTGTATGTTGTGTGAATGAAATTAATTTTTTAAATTTTAAATTTGTGTTTTTTAATTGTGTTGTTGTTGTGAGCCGCCCTGAGTCCTGTGAGAAGGGCGGCATATAAATTAAATTAAATAAAATAAAAAAATATATCCTTTTTTACTTTTATTATAAGTGTGTGTGTATAAAATAAAGGTAAAAAAGGATATATGCAGTGTTATCTTCATTTTAGATGTCAAAAGGGTCTCTCTCTCCCTCTTTCCTCTCCCTCTTTCCTTTTTTTCCTTTCCCTTTCCTCTCCCTTTCTCTTTCTTTCCTCTTTCCTGTCCTTTTCCTCTTCCCTCTCCCCCTTTCTCTTTCCTCTCCCTCTCGGTGACGGCGCCAAATGGGCGGGAAAAGGTAGCAGGACGGAAGGCAGCAGCTCCGGTAGCGGCAGCCACTGCATCGTCGGGGGTCCCTGCTGCCCCTGGCCCGGCCGTGTCCTCGTCCACTTCGTCGTCGCAAGAGAAGGGCACCAAGGGGACGCTGCTCTCCCTGCAGCACGGCCCTGCCGCCCTCGCAGCCCAAGGTGTCCTTTTCCTGCAGTACCGAGGCCGGCAGTGGCTCCCCGAAAGCGGCCGAGGAAGGCGCCACCGATGGGGCCGAGGTGGGGTTGGGTGGTGGAGGGCCCCGCGGCAGCGGCAGTTCAGTGCGATGCTCCAGCCGGGTGTCAACAAGTCTGTGCGACCGGCAGCACCGACGGCGACAACAGCGGGAGGACAGCGAAGAGGCGTGGCGGCCTGGTTGCCACCGCCTCTCCAGCCTCGCTCAGCGCGACTGGCAGCGGTAGCGGGAAGACGGCAAAGGGGCACGGCTGCCCGGTCGCCGCCACCTCTCCGGCCTCGCTCAGCCAGAGACGTGGCCAGCTCAGCTTCCCAGACATATCCTAGACATATGGCTAGCTCAGTTGCCCAGAGAGTGGCCTGGTACAAGTAAGCCGGGGGGGGGCCCACCTGCCCCATGGCAGTGCTCCATGGACTCAGAGGCCCCTCCCTCCTCCCGCCACTGACCCTGTCTCTGCTCCTGCTTGGCCAACGGTCGCACCGGCTGGGCATTGGAGGAGCTGCTCTCCCTCGGGGACGCGGTTTGCGGGAGGGCTGGCCCGCTCAGCGGAGGCTCGGGCAGGCCGCTCCCAGTGGGGATCTTGGGCCTTCCCCGCACAGCTCCCCAGCCGCGTGCGCTTCTGAAAGGGCCAGCCCGGGAAAGGGACTTCCTGGCCGCCCTTCTCCCAGGGGTGAGGCACCGGGGCGCAGGGCCAATCCGGAGCCCTGCCAGGGGGCAAGTCCACATGAGCGGGGAGGTGCAAGTGCCTCTTTCTCTCTCTGCAAATGGCGGAGGCGGCCCCGGAGCCGCAGGGGATGGCTCAGAGCCGCGGGTTGCCGACCCGTGCCCGATACCCTTTCAGACAAGTGGTTGCCCAGTCTCTTCTTCAAAACCTCCACAACTTCTGGTGGCCAGCTGTCCCACTGGTTAATTGTTCTCACTGTCAGGAAGGTTCTCCTGAATTCCAGGTTGCTTCTCTCCTTGATCAGTTTCCATTCGTTGCTTCTTGTCCTGCCTTCAGGCACTTTAGAGAATAACTTGAACACCACCACCACCACCACCACCACCCTGCTTCTCTGGGGCAGCCCCTCAAATATTGCAACGTTACTATCGTGTCTCCCCTAGTCCTCCTTTTCAAAATAACAAAGAGTTGGAAGGGACCCTGTAGGTCATTTAGTCCAACCCCCCCACCACTTGAGCAGGCGACGCTATGCCATTTCAGACAAATGGCTGTCCAATCTTTTCTTAGAAACCTCCAGCGTTGGAGCGCCCATAACTTCTGGTGGCCAGCTGTTCCACCGGTGAATTAAGTCTTCACTGTTAGGAAGCGTCTCCTTTTTTTTTCCTAGGTCGAACCTCTCCCCTGGATCGGCCGAGCAGAAATCCAAACCGTCAAATTCCAACCACTTTTTATTAAGACGGACAGACGTTTGCGTCGCCCTTGAAACGGGAGAGGGCCGGACCCTCCCCTTCTACAACAAGCTAGATTTGGAAGGGAACCTCGGCACGGCGCCCGCACACACACCCCATACCGCAGAAGGCCGGACCCCGGGGAAAGAAAGGAAGGAAAGAGGGGGGGTCGCCTTCTCCAACTGGAGAAAACGAACAAGGATTTCTGCGGCTCTCACACACCCAGAAGCGACACGTGGCACGTCTCGCTCGCCCCTTCCATCATTTAAACACACACACACACACACACACACACACACAACCTTGCAGAAGCCTCACTGTTATATTTATAGAGCAGGTGAGACCCCCGCCAGTGAGCGTTTCAGAACAGCCGAGGATGTCGTTAGCCCCCCCCCACCTCGAAAGGGCCAGGTTGGGGGACATCTTTTAAGGCTAAAGATGACAGCAAAGCCTGCCCCCCCACTTCCAAGGAGGGCTGCCCCCCCCAAGAAGGGAAAGAGGGTAATTTCGGGAGGGGGCTAATCATCTCTAGACGCTGCTGACATCTTTTGCGTGGCCCTGCGAATATGCCGCAAACCCGCCCACCCGAGCCTCCTAGGGGGCCAGCAAGAATAGGGTGGGGTGGCTTTTGACTGACCCAGGGGAAAACTTCGGAACGCCAGGGATCTTTCGGGGAAATCTCCTGATCGGCAGCTCCCAACCGGAGCTGCCCTGGAGCCAGTCGGCCTCTCAGTAGCTCAGATCCGGAGGAAAAACTGGATTTATTATATATATATATTTCCATTCCCTGATAAGCTCCAGACCGAGATTCAAGTCTTGTAACTATTGAGGTGCGTTGCACCCCCCCTTTTTTTTTTGCTAAGGTGGCCAACGAATCCTGGCTTTGCCGGGCTAGCTAGGGCCGACCGCTCTTGGGGTGACTTCCCCTTCATGATTCTGTGCACCCCCCCAAAAAAAGTAGGCTCCCTTCCAAGGACCCTCGGAGGCAACCAGCGCCAGGCTCCCCAGATGTGAATTTCAATGGCAGCCATTGCTTCCTCAAGACCAGGATTCGTGCTCAGCTCATCTGGAGGGCTGCAGAACCAGCCCCGGAGCAGAGTCGCTATCCTTGAGATCTGCACCCGGAAGGACGATCCGTGTCCTGGAGTCGGTTTGCGCCCGAGGTTTCGGCGAGGGAAGAGCTGGCAGTTCCAGAGGGGGGGGCAGGGTTCGTCCAAAGCTTTCCTGCCCGGGCAAAAACCCCTTTGAACTATTGGCAATGCAAGACGTTAATTCCCACCCCCCCCCACTCTCGGCCCTGAGCGAGTCCCAAACTGGAGTCCCAGGGAAAAAGGCTACTGGTGTGGGGTGCCAGCTAGCCTGGGGTACTTTTCTCGGGCGCTTAGAAGCTGCTGGGGGTCGCCGAGATCGTCTTCGTCGTAGTCTGTTTGGTGGTACTCCCAGAGGCAGATGTTTCCATCCCACTGTGTGTGTGAGAGAGAGAGGGAGGGGGGGAGAGACGGGAGAGGAGAGGGGGGACATAGAGAGGAGGGGGGGACAGAGGGAAGAGAAGGGAGGGGAAAAGGAGGGGAGGGGAGAGAAAAGGAGAGGGGGAAGAAGAGAAGGGGAGGGGAGAGGGGGAAGAGAAAAGGGGAGAGGGGGAAAGATGGAGAGGGGAGAGAGAAGAGAGGAGGGGAGAGAAGAGAGAAAAGGGGGAGGGGGAAGGAGGGAGGGAAGAGAAGGGAGAGAGGAAAGGGGAGAGAAAAGGAGAGGGAGGAGAGAGGGGAAGAGAGAGGAGAGAGAAAAGGAGGGGGAGGAAGGGAGAGAAGGGAGAGGGAAGAGAGGAGGGGAGAGAGGAGAGCGAAAAGGGGAGGGAAGAGAGGGAGAGAAAAGGGGAGAGGGGGGAGAGGAAAGGGGAGGGAGAGGGGAGAGAAAGGAGAGGGGGAAGAGAGAAGAGGGGAGAGAAGGGAGAGAGAGAAAAGGGGAGAGTGGGGAAAGAGGAGAGGGGGAGGGGAGACAGAAAGAGATTTATTGTTTCTATTCAGAGATTACAGGTAGTCCTCGACTTATAACTTTGAGCCCAAAATTTCTGTTGCTAAGTGAGCCAATGCGTTGAGTGGGTTTTGCCCCACTTTACGACCTTTCTTGCCGTAGTTGTTGAGGTTCACCTGATCCCAGGATGCTGCAGCCATCATAAATACGAGCCAATTGTCAATTTTGTTTGAGTGCCGCCATGCCAGGATAATAATTTCATAGCTAAACGGCCTATGTAAGGATGTAGTGCAATGTAAGGTGGATGATGCACTAATAGGAATGACTCAGCAGGTGTGTGTATCCCTTTAAGAGTCTGAGTATAAAAGGGAAGTTTTTTTTGCTGGAGTCTTTCTCTCTCCTCTGTATCCTGCTGTGATTGCTGTCTATTGGAGTTTGCTGTTTCACCAGCTGTATGTATTTTATTTCTACCGTATATTTGTAGAGTGTAATATAAACCACACTTAATACAAATCACTGTTTACTGTTACTTACTCCTGGGTTACCTCAGCGCAAGAAGACTTGTGCATGCTCTGACACCCCGTCACTTCAAACGGGTCGCTAAATGAAACGGTTGTTAACGCGAGGACAATCTCTAAAGCAGGGGTCCCCCAACCGTGGCGACTTTTAAGACTTGTGGACTTCAACTCCCAGAATTCCACAGCCAGCCAGGTTGGGGAAACCCTGCTCTAAAGAATTTGGAGCACTCCGGCTAGACAAAGAGCGAATAACCACAAGCAAAGCAATTCCTCCATCACCGCCACCGGACCGCCCGATACTTGCCGAGGTGCTGACGATCTTCTCCTCGTACGGATGCCAACTCACATCCCGGACGCAGGCTTGGTGATTGATCAGTTTCTTCACAATGAGGCCGCTCAGGAGATCGTAGACTGGGGGGGGGGTGAGAGGAGGGGGTGGAAGAGAGAGGAGTAGCATCAGCAGCAACGCAGAGTAAGAGAGAAAAGGAGAAGGCGGCACCCGGTCTTGGAGGATTTGGGGGGGGGGTACCTCCAACGTCTGGGTGAATTGGCCAATGAAAAAGGGTCTCTCCAAATCTTAAAAGCGTAAATAAAACCGGGTATTTCTACGCTCTCGCTTGCCCTTTACGTCGGCAGGATCCCTGTGGAAAGATTCTCATGGTTTCCCAAAGCCGGACTTAAAGGAAGCAAGAATATGGCAGAGGACGTTTTGTGGCTTTACATTTTTAACCTACCACACACACACACACAAACTCCCAATGGTCTTGAGACAAATTTTATATTTGGATCCTGCCTTTATTATTTTGAAAAAATTACTCAAGGCGACGAATGTGTGCAAACACACCTTCCTCGTCGTATTTTTCCTACAACAAAGGTGTGGGGTGGAGTAGGGCGGGCTGAGAGACAGAGGGACTTGCCCAGTCACCACTTGGCTCTTAGGTTTAAGACGGGACTGGAACTCACCGGCACCTGGAGATAGGCCCAAAGTCACCTACTCAAGACTTTCATGCCTAAGGTGGAACTACAACTCACCGGTACCTGGTGATTGGCCCAAATTTACCCAACCAGGTTTCATGCCTAAGGCGGGACTACAACTCACCGGCACCTGCTGATTGGCCTAAATTCATCCAGCAGGCATTCATGCGTTAAGGTGAGACTAGAACTCACTGGCACCTGGTGATTGGCCCGAAGTTATCCACCTGGCTTTCATGCCTAAGGCGGGACTAGAACTCACCAGCACCTGCTGATCGGCCCAAAGTCAACAACTCAACTTTCATGCCAAAGGTGGGACTAGAACGCACCGGCACCTGGTGATCGGTCCAAAGTCACCCAGCCGGCTTTCATGCCTCAAGCGGGACTAGAACTCACCAGCACCTGTCGATTTGCCCAAATTCACCCAGCCAGCTTTCATGCCTAAGGCAGGACTAGAATTCACCATCTCCTGGTGATTGGCTCAGTCACCTAGCTGGCTTTCATGCCTTATGCGGGACTAGAACTCACTGGCACCTGCTGGTTTTCCCAAATCCATTCAGCAGGCACTCATGCCTAAGGCGGGACTAGAACTCAGCGGCACCTGGTGATCGGCCCAAAGTCACCCAGCCGGCTTTCGGGCTAAAACGGGACTAGAACTCACAATCTCTTGCTTTTTAGCCTGTTGCCTTAACCACCAGACCAAACTGGCTCTCATAGGTCAGTTGACTTTTACTTGGGAGGTTTGCGCCAGCAATCCCAAGTCGATCCCGGGATCTCCTCTCCTACCCAATCCCGCTCCTCCGCTCAGATGAATTGCTTTATGTCTTCTCCTTGTGCTTGGAGGGCGCTCCGGTTCCCGAGCCACTTACCTACCACCCGCCCGGTGGAGCAGCCACTGTAAATGTACTGCTGCCCAGTGCTGTGAGGGGGGGAGAACCGGCAGCGGATCAGGGTGTGCAGGACTCCGTGGCCCCGGTAGGTCATGAGAGATGTGTCACCTGGAAGTTTTGATTTGCGTCGGGCTGGTGAGGGAAGGAAGGAAAGAAGGAAAAGCTCAATCAGAGGTATCTAACGCCGACAAATTCCCCAGCCAACATGCTTTAAGACCTGTGGACTTCAACTCCCAGAATTCCCCTGCCAGCCATGCTTTAAGACTTGTGGACTTCAACTCCCAGAATTCTCCAGGCAGGATGCTTTAAGACAGGTGGACTTCAACTCCCAGAATTCCACAGCCAGCCATGCTTTAAGACCTGTGGACTTCAACTCCCAGAATTCCCCAGCCAGCCATGCTTTAAGACCTGTGGACTTCAACTCCCAGAATTCCCCAGCCAGCCATGCTTTAAGACCTGTGGACTTCAACTCCCAGAATTCCACTGCCAGCCATGCTTTAAGACCTGTGGACTTCAACTCCCAGAATTCCCCTGCCAGCCATGCTTTAAGACCTGTGGACTTCAACTCCCAGAATTCCCCTGCCAGCCATGCTTTAAGACCTGTGGACTTCAACTCCCAGAATTCTCCAGGCAGCCATGCTTTAAGACCTGTGGACTTCAACTCCCAGAATTCCCCAGCCAGACATGCTTTAAGACCTGTGGACTTCAACTCCCAGAATTCCCCAGCCAGCCATGCTTTAAGACATGTGGACTTCAACTCCCAGAATTCCCCAGCCAGCCATGCTTTAAGACCTGTGGACTTCAACTCCCAGAATTCTCCAGGCAGCCATGCTTTAAGACCTGTGGACTTCAACTCCCAGAATTCCCCTGCCAGCCATGCTTTAAGACCTGTGGACTTCAACTCCCAGAATTCCCCAGCCAGACATGCTTTAAGACCTGTGGACTTCAACTCCCAGAATTCCCCAGCCAGCCATGCTTTAAGACCTGTGGACTTCAACTCCCAGAATTCCCCTGCCAGCCATGCTTTAAGACCTGTGGACTTCAACTCCCAGAATTCCCCAGCCAGCCATGCTTTAAGATGCGTGGACTTCAACTCCCAGAATTCCCCTGCCAGCCATGCTTTAAGACGCGTGGACTTCAACTCCCAGAATTCCCCTGCCAGCCATGCTGGCTAGGGAATTCTGGGAGCTTGTCCACAGGTCTTAAAAGTTGTCAAGATTGGGCACTCCTGGGCTAGATTTAAGGGTGTCCTTGCAACACATGTACAGGGAGTCCCCGACTTACAACCGTTCGTTTCGCGACTGTTCAAAGTTACAACAGGACTGAAAAAAAAGGGGAGTTACGCCTGTTTTGCACACTTAACGACGGCGGCAGCGTCCCCTGTGGTCAACATGCGGACACTTGGCGACTGGTTCATATTTACGACGGTCGCCGTGCCCCGGGGTCCTGTGATCCCCTTTTGCGACGTTCCGCTGAGCAAAGTCAACGGGGGGGAGCCAGATTCATTTAACGACCGAGCGACTCACTTAACAACTGCAGTGATTCAACAGCCGTCGACAGGAAAAGCGGTAAAATGGGGGCAAAAGTTGCCGAACAAGCGTCTCGCTCGGCAACATAAATCTGGTGCTCAAACTGCGGTGCTCAATTTGAGGACTAGCAGCATACCCTGCCCTCGCCCCGGCTTCTCCCCTTCAAGAGAACATAAGAACATAAGAAGAGCCCTGCTGAATCAGGCCAAAGCCCATCGAGTCCAGCATTCTGTGTCACCCAGTGGCCCACCAATTGTACATGGGGATCTTGAGCAGAAAGAGAAGGCAAAACCCCCCCTTTCCCTTGACCCCCAACAAATGGGACTCAAGGGAATCCTGCCTGCCTCAACCAACATAGAGACGGCACATGGACATCCGTTTTAATAACCACCGATACACTTTGCATCCATGAATCTATCTAGCCCTGCCTTGAAGCTGTCAAGGCTGACAGCTGTCACGACCCCTTCAGGAAGTGAATTCCATAAATCAACGACCCTCTGGGTGAAGAAATATTTCCCTTTATTTGTCCTCACTTTCTTAGCTACGAGCTTTAGGGAGTGCCCCCTTGTCCTGGTATGGTGTGATAGAGAAAAGAATTTTTCTCTATCCACCTTTTCTATCCCATGCATGATTTTATACACTTCGATCAAGTCACCCCTTAAACGCCGTCTTTCAAGGCTGAAGAGACCAAGGCGTTGCAATCTGGTTTCATAAGGGAGGGGCTCCATTTCCTTGATCGTTCTTGTTGAGGTGGAGGTGGAGCCTACCTTTTTTGGGCACCTGCTGCCAGCGATAATCCCAAATCTGCTGGGTGACAGCGTGCCGGGATGCTTCCAGGCCCTCCTGGCCCGAGAACTTGCGCATGTCCCACAGCTTAATGGTCTGGTCCTTGGAATTGGAGATGAGGTAGCGAGCATCTCCCTGAGGGAAGAGGGAAACAGCAGCGGCTGAAGGGAACATTTTGACTTTCTCCATCCTAAAACTGTCAAACAAATCTGAAGCCTTTTTTCTTTTTTTCTTATTATTTTTTATTTATTTATTTATGTTTAGGCTTATATGCCACTCCTCTCCGAAGACTCGGAGCGGCTTACAACATATACAAAACATCGAACAATCTATGTCCAAATCAAAAATATTAAAAATAAACACCCAACACACATACAACATTCACACAACAATCCACAATCATCCCCAGGCCTGCCGGCAAAGATAGGTCTTAAGATTCTTTCGGAAGGCTGGGAGGGTGGGAGAAACGCGGACTTCAAGGGGCAGTTGGTTCCAGAGGGTGGGCGCCACAACGGAGAAGGCCCTCTCCCTAGGACACGCCAGACGGCATTGTTTCGCTGACGGGATCTGGAGGAGGCCGACCCTGTGCGCTCTCACCGGTCGTAGGGAAGTATGTGGCAGAAGGCGGTCCCGTAAGTATCCTGGTCCCATGCCATGAAGGGCTTTATAGGTAATAACCAACACCTTGAATTGGGCTCGGAGACCAATAGGCAACCAATGCAGCGTGCGGAGAGTTGGCGAAAAGTGGGCACAGCGCGGAAGGCCCACAATTGCTCGCGCAGCTGCATTTTGCACTAATTGTAGTCTCCGAACACTCTTCAAGGGCAGCCCCATGTAGAGAGCGTTGCAATAGTCGATCCTCGAGGTGACAAGGGCATGTGTGACTGTGAGGAGAGACTCACACATATGTTAATTTTTCCAATCCACAAGTTGTCTGGAGTTTGCTATGCTACCGGTAATACATGTTCAATTCCCTAATCCTTCCTTCTTTTCTCTAACCAAGAATAAAATACATTCCAAATTCGATAGTCGTCTATATCTTCTCTGTCTTTCAACCTCATCGTTAAATCTGTCCATCTCTGCACATTCCAATATTTTCCTGATTATTTCTTCCTTCGTTCTTCCAGGATTGTGCAAACATTATTCTCGCTGCTGTAGTGATGTGTAAAATTACATATAATTTCTGCTTATTAGTCTTTTCAGGCATAATGCCCAGTAAAAAAAAGTTCAGGTTTAAAATCCACTTGTTCGCCCAATATTTTTTCTAACCACATATGTAGATTTTTCCAATAAGCCTTTGCCCTACCATATGTCCACCAAATGTGATCGTACGTGCCTATGTTATGTTTACATTTCCACCATCTATCTGACATATTTTTACACATTTTTGCGAAGCCTTTTTTTTCCTTAAGGCTGTCTCTAAAGGACCACATCTGGGGGGGCGGGGGAGGGTGTATCTGAAAGGACCCTTCATTTGGGATTTTTTTTTCCTGCCTAAAGCAAGGATGCTTCCAAACCAGACAGGACTGCGATACGACAGGATGCCGATCAAGCCAGCCGGCTGGTTAGCTGCGTACCCAGAAACTTGATGCTGCTAACCGCCTCCACAGGGGAATCGTTGATACACGGAGGTGTGTGGCTGTGCCTGCCTTTTCTTAAATTGACAAGGATCACTTTAGTTTTTTCTAGGTTTAAAATGAGGCTGTTTTTATTACCCTAGTTCATCATTCTTCCTTGCGGTAAGCACCCTTGGTAAGCATAGGAATAGAAAAAGGAACAGAAAAGTACATAGAACTGGAACTGGAAGAGTAGAGTAGAGTAGAGTAGAGTAGAGTAGAGTAGAGTAGAGTAGAGTAGAGTAGAGTAGAGTAGAGTAGAGTAGAGTAGAGTAGAGTGAATAGAAATAGGAATAGAGCTGGAAGGGGCCTTGGAGGTCTTCTAGTCCAGCCCCCTGCTCAAGCAGGAGAACCTATACCATTTCAGACAGGTGAATGTCCAGTCTCTTCTTAAAAATCTCCAGGGATGGAGCGCCCACATCTTCCGGTGGCCAGCTGTTCCACTGGTTGATTGTCCTCACAGTCAGGAAGTTTCTCCTTAGTTCCAGGTTGCTTCTCTCCTTGATCAGTTTCCAACCATTGTTTCTCATCCTTCCCTCTTGTGCTCTGGAGAATAACATGAACCCCCCCTCTTCTTTAGGGCAGCCCCCTCCAAATACTGGAATACTGCTATCATGTCTCCCCTATTTCTTCTTTTCTTTAGACTAGCCAAACCCAAGTCCCGCAGCCGTTATTTGTATGTTTTGGTCTCCAAGCCTTTGATCATCTTTAGAACAGAGTAGAGTAGAATAAGAATAAAATAGAATAAGAATATGAATAGAACAGAATAAGAGTAGAATAGAATAGAATAGAATTAGAATTAGAATATAGAATAGAATAGAATAAGAATAACAGAATAAGAATAACCATAGAATACAGTAGAATACAGAATATAGTAGAATACAATACAATATAATAGGAATAGGAATAAGAATAAGAATGGAAATAGAATAATTCCATTCCACTCGTGGACTTCAACTCCCAGAATTCCCCAGCCAGCCAGCTAGTTGGGGAATCCTGGGAGTTGGAAGAACACAAATCTTAAAAGTTACCAGGGTTGGACATTTCTGCTTTAGGCTAAAAGCAGGAGCAGCCGAGCTTACTTTGCTGTCAATGAAGGTGATACCATCCTGGTGGCCTGCCAAGATCCCCACAGGCCGGGGGTCGTCCTCCCGCATGGTACGCCGGTCCCACACTTTGCAGATGGCGTCGTCGCCCCCCGAGAAGACAATGTGGGAGCTGTTGTCTGCAAAGGCGACGGCATTCACGTCATCTTCGTGGGCCTCAATCTGTGGGGGAGGGGGAAAGGAGCCAAGTGAACCGAGGCGACGAAGGGCCGAGATTTCAGCGGGAGAGCATAGATACATGGTCTATTTCCCAAATTGGATGGGGTTCCCTTGCCCCAAAAGGCAGCTAAACTCAGTTAGAAGCCACATTGGGCAAGCCAGAATAGTTCTGGAGGATCCCCGCTCAACCTTGTTAGGCACTCAAGCTCTGGAGCCTCCGATGAGGCTTCCCTTACTTAGCCTGAAGGACAATGAGCTGGTCCTTAGGGAGAGAATCAGGCTGGCTGCATGGACCAGCACTAGTATCGCAGGGGGAGGGGGGGAGGAGGGGAGGGACTGGATGGTTTCATGCACCCACCTATTTGCACACACTCGTGCTTGCCTGCCTTTTATGCGGCCCGGTTCCCAATGGGGAATGGAGTGGAGTGGAATGGAATAGAATAGAAAATAGAATAAAATAGAAAATAGAATAGAACAGAACAGAAATAAGGAATAGAATAGAATAGGAAAGAATTAGAATAGAACAGAACAGAATAGAATATAGAATGGAATAGAATTAGAATAGAATAAAATAGAATAGATACAGAACAGAATATAGAATAGAATACAGAATACAATAGAATAGAATACAATAGAATAGAAATAAGGAATAGAATAGAATAAAATATAGAATATAGAATAGAATAGAATATAGAATAGAAATAAGGAATAGAATAGAAATAAGTAATAGAATATAGAATAGAATAGAATAGAATAGAATAGAACAGAAATAAGGAATAGAATAGAACAGGAAAAAATTAGAATAGAATAGAATAGAATAGAATAGAATATAGAATAGAAATAAGGAATAGAATATAGAATAGAATAGAATAGAAATAAGTAATAGAATAGAAAATAGAATAAAATAGAAAATAGAATAGAACAGAACAGAAATAAGGAATAGAATAGAAAAGGAAAGAATTAGAATAGAATAGATAGAATAGAATAGAATGGAATATAGAATGGAATAGAATAGAATATAGAATAGAATATAGAATACAATAGAATACAATAGAATAGAAATAAGGAATAGAATAGAATAAAATATAGAATATAGAATAGGAATAAGGAATAGAATAGAAATAAGGAATAGAATATAGAATAGAATAGAATAGAAATAAGGAATAGAATATAGAATACAGAATATAGAATAGAAATAAGGAATAGAATATAGAATATAGAATAGAATAGAAATAAGGAATAGAATAAAATATAGAATATAGAATAGAATAGAATATAGAATAGAAATAAGGAATAGAATAGAAATAAGGAATAGAATATAGATTACAGAATAGAATAGAAATAAGGAATAGAATATAGAATATAGAATACAGAATACAGAATACAGAATAGAATAGAAATAAGGAATAGAATAGAAATAAGGAATAGAATAGAAATAAGGAATAGAATATAGAATAGAATAGAATAATTAGAATAGAATAGAATAGAATAATTAGAATAGAATAGAATAGAAATAGAATTCCACTCGTGGACTTCGATTTCCAGAATTCCCCAGCCAGCCAGCTAGCGGGGGAATTCTGGGAGTTGTAAGTCCACAAGTCTTAAAGTTACCAAAGTTGGACATTTCTGCTTTAGGCTAAGCAGGAGCAGCAGTAGTATCAGTTTGTTTGTGTGTGTGTGTGTGTGTGTGTGTGTGTGTGTGTGTGTGTGTGTATTAGGGTTGGGGAGGGGAGTGGATGGTTTCATGCACCCAACCACCTATTTGCACACACTCATGCCCTTGCCTGCCATTTATGCTGCCCGGATCCCAATGGGCCACGGACCAGTACTGGTCTGTGGATCGGGGGTTGGGGACCCCTGTGCTAAAGAAGTCCCGGTCCCAACCCCGAGTACCTTAAGCGTCCGCTTGTTCTGCTCCATGTCAAACACGTAGACACAGCCGTAGTTGGCCCTATGGAGTGGACAGAAGGATAAAAAATAAAAATGTCACTGCGTGGGATTGACACGCCCAATGCTCACACCGGGGCACGAAAGAAAGACTTACGACCAAAATGTATGTGAGACATTTGTTAAGTGAGTTTTGCCCCATTTTTACGACCTTTCTTGCCGCAGTTGTTAAGTGAATCCCCGCAGTTGTTAAAGTGAATCCAGCTTCCTCCATTGACTCTGCTTGTCGGAAGGTCACACAAAAGGCATCGTGCGAGTGAGGCTCAAGGGCCTGCAACGCTCACTCGACGAGGCTGCGAGTCTCAACGCTAAGCGTAAGCGAAGCCCGAGCGCTGACGCTGGCGCGAGTGAGGCCCCAAGTGCCCGCCATGATTGAGCGAGTGAAGCCCAAGCACACGCACAAGGCCCCCAAGAACCGACACTCATGTGAGTGAGGCTCAAGTGCCTGCAACGCCTGTTCGAGTCTCAACATTAGTGTGAGTGAAGCCCCTGAATGTCAACGCTGGTGCGAGTGAGGCCCCAAGTGCCCGCCATGATCGAGCGAGTGAAGCCTGAGAGCTCGCGCAAGGTCGAGAAACGACACTCATGTGAGTGAGACTCAAGTGCCTGCAACGCTTGCTCAACGAGGCTGCGAGGCTCAACGCTCGCGCGAGTGAAGCGCCTAAGCGCCGATACTGGTACGGGTGAGGCCCCAAGTGCCCGCCATGATCGAGCGAGTGAAGCCTGAGAGCTCGCGCAAGGTCGAGAAACGACACTCATGTGAGTGAGACTCAAGTGCCTGCAACGCTTGCTCAACGAGGCTGCGAGGCTCAACGCTCGCGCGAGTGAAGCGCCTAAGCGCCGATACTGGTACGGGTGAGGCCCCAAGTGCCCGCCATGATTGAGCGAGTGAATCCCGAGCACTCGAACGAGGCCCCCGAGAACCGACACTCGTGCGAGTGGGACGAATGCCTGCAATGTTCGCTCGACAAGGCCGCGAGTGCCGGGCACGCAGTCGTGAGGGGGGTGTGCGCACATGCAGCAGCCGGCCACTCACACGGCCCGGTTGTGAATAGGCCACAGATTGATAGTGGGCCATGGGGACCCCTGAGCTAGAAGGCTTTGCTTTTCTCCAAAGAAAAGATTTATGCAGAAAAAAAGACCTTTTTCGAACAGCCAGCTTACCCGCCGAGCACTTCCCTTCCCTCTGAGGAGACTGCCAGGGAAAAGACGGCGAAGCGGCGTTCGTCGGGCCTGCAAAAAGGAGAGATTCGTTATACCAGTTGCGGGGTCTCGGCCGTTCAACGGGGCCGGCCGGGGTACCCCTCTTTACCTCAAGTCCAGGGCTGTCTGGGTCTCGCTCTCCCCGTAGATGTTGCAGATGTGAACTAAGAGAGAAGGGAATCTGCTAGTACGGACTACCTGGAGGCAACCCAGTTCCCCGTGGTGCTATATATAACTCACTGTAGTCAGACCAGCTGGAGTAGAGGAAGTGGGTCCTGTCGGGGGTGAAGGCGACGTCCAGCACGCTCCAGCCTACGTCTCGGGCTTTGATACTCCGGATGTTCCGGAAGGCTCCGTAGGCGCAGTCGTACAAGCGGATTCTCTGGTCTGAAATGGGGGGGGGGAAGAAAGGGAACAGAAAATACGCTCTTGAGCCAAGCAAACGACCACACGTCAGTTTTCCTACCTTCCTGCACAACTCCTCGACTTACGACGGTAACCAAGCCTGTCCGTCCCGGTTCCGAGTGGTGACGGTTGTAAAAAAAATGGTTTTGAGTTTCCATTTCTTCGTTTGTAGCCCGTCTTTTATTATTTTTACGAATGGGGGCTCGAATGCCTGGAATGCGGGCCAGGAGGTTAGCGAAGGAAGAAAGGGGGAAAAGATGAAAGGAGCCCCCAAGCTGGGCATCCCCCCCCAGGGCAACGGTGACGTCGCTGGCTAGTCGTCCCAAAGGTGCTTTTTCGCGAGGCAACCGGCACGTCTTGTTTTTCTTTGAAGACGTTTCGCTTCTCATCCCAGAAGCTCGGACTGGACGGTGGGAGAACGGAAGGATTCATACTCCTTTGCAGTCATCTGGTCATTCGCCTTCTTTTAGAGCAGCGGTTCTCAACCTATGGGTCGCGACCCCATTTGGGGTCGAACGACCGTTTTGCGGGGGTCGCCGGACACCGCGGTCCGCCATTTTGGTGTTTTTTTTCATCGCATGCGCGGATCGGGCTGTCGCGGTCCGCCATTTTGTTTTTGGTTTTTTTCCCCCGTCGTGTGTGCACTGCGCATGCGTGGATCGGCCCGGCGTGGTCCGCCATTTTGTTTTTTTTCTGTCGCGCGCGTGCCGCGCATGCGCGGATCGGCCCATAGCGGTCCATTTTGGGTTTTTTTGTCGCGTGTGTGCCACGCATGCGCGGATCGGCCCGACGCGCACGCGCGCGCCGGGGTCGCGCCGCGCATGGGCGAGGCAAGTGGGGTCTCAACCTGAAAAAGGTTGAGAACTACTGTTTTAGAGCAGGGGGGTCAAACTCAATTATATTCAGCATTGTGGTTGCCCTTGGGGGGCCGGGTGGGTGTGGCCTACTGGGTGGCCGTGGAGGGAGTGGGTGTTGCCTACTGGGTGGGCATGACCAGCTCTACATCGTTCGCGTCAAGGAGGCCTGTGGGGGCCTGGAGTGTTATAGATCTGAGGGTCTCTGGCAGAAGGGGGTGGGACCGAGGCAAGTGCCAAGGCATGGTCCACTGAAGGAGACTCACTGTTCCTCTCAGGCCATGCTGGGGGGGGGTGCTGGATGGTGGTGCGGGCTGCCTGGAGCCCTGGGCAGCAGAGGTCAAACGCCCAGCCTGGCCCTCGAGCACCCGTGGCACCAAGCCCAGCCCCACTTCCCCAAGGGGGACACCCAGCTGCACTTCCCTCCTCCTCAAGGCTGCTGCTGCTGTGCTTGCTCTCCTTAGCCAGGTGGCCCACGATGGGTACCAGGGCAAAGTCAGAGGGAGACTGAATGCGTTTCAGCAGAGATGGCCACCGCAAAATTGTACATTGGCTCCCGGATGGCCGGCCAGGGCCAGGGCCAAGGCAGCGGGGGCCGTTCCCTCACTGTTTCCGGGATGGCTTCGCGGCGCACGTGAAACCACGTCGCGGGCTGCATCCGGCCCCCGGGCCTTGTGTTTGACATGTCTGTTTTAGAGGATTGTGGAGGCCACTCGGAGGTTTATCTGTGTCCTCAGGGTCACCTGATCGGTGCAAATGGGTGTGGGGCCTTCTTGGAACTGCTGAGAGGACTGGAGATTGATGGTGTCGTGTGTCTCGCCCACCCACCCCTGTTGAGTGAGGGCTGTTCAATTTGGACCTAGATGGCCTCTTGGACTCCTTTCAAACCAGTGGCCCATCTCCAGTCTACAACACAACCCTTTCAACAGTCCCAAGAAGGCTGCATGCCCATCTGCATCGCTCAGGTCACGCTGAGGCCCCAGGTAAGCCTCCAAGTGGCCTTAACGATTCTCTAAAACAGGGGTAGGCAACCTTGGCTCTTTTTTGACTCGTGGACTTCAACTCCCAGAATTCCTCAGCCAGCATGGGGGAACTATGGCCCCTTCATGACTCGTGGACTTCAACTCCCAGAATTCCTCAGCCAGCGTGGGGGAACTATGGCCCCTTCATGACTTGCGGACTTCAACTCCCAGAATTCCTCAGCCAGCCTGAGGGAAACTTTGGCCCCTTCATGACTCGTGGACTTCAACTCCCAGAATTCCTCAGCCAGTGTGGGGGAACTATGGCCTCTTCATGACTCGTGGACTTCAACTCCCAGAATTCCTGAGCCAGCGTGGGGGAACTATGGCCCCTTCATGACTTGCGGACTTCAACTCCCAGAATTCCTGAGCCAGCGTGAGGGAACTATGGCCCCCTTCATGACTCGTGGACTTCAACTCCCAGAATTCCTCAGCCAGCCTGAGGGAACTATGGCCCCCTTCATGACTCGTGGACTTCAACTCCCAGAATTCCTCAGCCAGCGTGGGGGAACTATGGCCCCTTCATGACTTGCGGACTTCAACTCCCAGAATTCCTGAGCCAGCGTGAGGGAACTATGGCCCCCTTCATGACTCGTGGACTTCAACTCCCAGAATTCCTCAGCCAGCCTGAGGGAACTATGGCCCCCTTCATGACTCGTGGACTTCAACTCCCAGAATTCCTGAGCCAGCGTGAGGGAACTATGGCCCCCTTCCTGACTTGCGGACTTTAACTCCCAGAATTCCTCAGCCAGCGTGGGGGAACTATGGCCCCCTTCATGACTCGTGGACTTCAACTGCCAGAATTCCTCAGCCAGCGTGGGGGAACTATGGCCCCTTCATGACTCGTGGACTTCAACTCCCAGAATTCCTGAGCCCGCATAGGTCAGCTTGGAAACCTCTCCCTTTCCCCTCAGCTGGCTCAGGAATTCTGGAAGTTGAAGTCCCCGAGTCATAAAAGAGCCAAGGTGGTTTACCCCTGCTCTAAAAGAAGGCAAAGGACCAGCTGTCTGCAAGGAGGATCAATCCTTCCGCTCCCCACCCTCCAGTCAGAGCTGAAGAAGCTTCTGGGATGAGAAGTGAAATGTCTTCAAAGGAAAAACAAGGAAGTCCATTTTCTTCGTGAAAAAAGCATCTTTGGGGCAACCAGGAACTGGATGAGGGAGAATCTCCCTGGACACTGGCTAATTCTTTCAACCCAGAAGTGCAAATAAACCGTGAACATGCTGCAGCTGCCAAAAAAGCCAACACAGTGCTAGGCTGCATGAACAGAGGGATAGAATCAGGATCACATGAAGTGTTAATACCACTTTACAAGGCCTTGGTAAGGCCACACTTGGAATACGGCATCCAGTTTTGGTCACCACGATGTAAAAAAGATGTTGAGACTCTAGAAAGAGTGCAGAGAAGAGCAACAAAGAGGATTAGGGGACTGGAGGCTAAAACATGCAAGGAACGGTTGCTAGTTTAACAAAGAGAAGGACGAGGGGGGACAGGATAGCAGTGCTCCAATCTCTCAGGGGCTGCCCCAAAGAAGAGGGAGTCAAGCTATTCTCCAAGGCGCCTGAAGGCAGGACAAGAAGCAATGGATGGAAACTCATCAAGGAGAGAAGCAACCTAGAACTAAGGAGAAACTTCCTGATAGTGAGAACAATTAACCAGTGGAACAACCTGCCTCCAGAAGCGGTGAATGCTCCATGGAAGTTTTTAAGGAGAGACTGGACAGCCATTTGTCCGAAATGGTATAGGGTTTCCTCCCTGAGCAGGGGGTTGGACTAGATGACCTCCAAGGTCCCTTCCAACTTTTATTACTACTACTACTACTACTACTACTACCACCACCACCACCACCGTGGCTTCATCCTCCTAGTTTCCCCACAACTGATCTGTGAGATTAAATGGGCTGAGAGAGGGGCCTGCCCAGAGTCACCCAGCTGGCTTTATAATCTTGCGGCAGTCATTAAGCAAATCACATTGTTAAATGTGAATCCACGGTTAAGTAGGCAAATACTGTGGTTCTTAGGCGAACCAATGGTTTATTATGGGGGTAGCTTTGCCCCAAACCCGAAAGAAGTTCCAGTTTGTGGCAAAACTCACAAACTACGGTCAAATGGGACGCCTCAAGCAAGCTGTAAACGCAACCAACCACCTTGCCAAACTCCTGAAGTTTGGTTATGAGAGCTAAGGGTGGAGGCCTGGCCCTCAGGATTTCAACTCTGGGTTGTTAAGTAGCCCCAAGGTAGCTCCACTGTAACTTTGAATGGTTGGTAAGTAATCAGTCGTTAAGTCCTGATACTCCGAATGTTTTTGAGTTGAGAACTACCTAAATCCTCCAGCGTTCTGTTCCGTAAAGGAAGAAGAGATTGTCCAGGTAATGATTTAAACGCTAACCAGGTGATGTAAGATGTAATGATGGGAATGACTCTCAGCAAGGTCTGGGTCTCTTTAAGAGCCATTTTTTCAAGGGAAGGCTCTGCTGATGTGTTCTCTCTCTTCCGTTTCCTGCTGTAACTGCGGTTTGTTGCATCCTACTGTTATTAGCACGTGTATGTATAGTGTTCTCCTTCATGGATTACTGCCTTGTCGTGGTGAAGGGACTTGTGTAACTCAATGAAGCTATGGCAAATCTAGACAGCATACTAAAAAGCAGAGACATCACCCTGCCAACAAAAGTGCATATAGTCAAGGCCATGGTTTTCCCAGTTGCAATGTATGGTGGTGAAAGTTGGACCATAAGAAAGGCCGAGCGACAAAGAATTGAGGCCTTTGGACTATGGTGCTGGAGAAGACTCCTGCGAGTCCCCTGGACTGCAAGGCGATCCAATCGGTCAGTCCTAGAGGAGATCAACCCCGACTGCTCTTTAGAAGGCCAGATCCTGAAGTTGAAACTCAAGTACTTTGGCTACCTAATGAGAAGGAAGGACTCACTGGAGAAGAGCCTAATGCTGGGAAAGATGGAGGGCAATAGAAGAAGGGGACGACAGAGAACGAGGTGGCTGGATGGAGTCCCTGAAGCAGGAAGGCGTGAGCTTCAATGGACAACAGAAGATGGTCGAGGACAGGAAGGCCTGGAGGAACATTGTCCATGGGGGTCACAATGGGTCGGACACAAATGTATACTGTTCCTGGTGTATGATATTGTAGACAGTGTAAGATAAACCACCATTTAATATAGACCACGGTTTACTGTGTTTACTCCTGGGTTATTTCAGCGTAATAAGAGTGTGCATGCTCTGACAACGATCTAAAACAGGAACCATTGTTGTTTTAAAAAAAGTTTGCGAGGTACCTTGACAAGCAGACATAAAGAGTTGCCCATCGCGGGAATAGATTCCGCAGAAGGCTTTCTGCGAATAGGAGTCTGTGATGGTCAGGTGATTGGGAAGGAAGCTGGGAAAAGAGCAAACAGGAGGCACAGATTATTCCGGCAGAGATTCTCTTCTAAAACCACTCTTTCTTCTTGTTTCTCGCCTGAGAGTTTACATTTAACACACACACATACACACATCTCTCTCTGATCAGATACTTACTGTGACACGATCCGTGAACATTCCCCGGCTGAGAAGCTGCTGTTATGGCAAAGGCCTCGCTCCCTCTGCGGGAAAGGAAAAGAGAGAGCGTTACACTGCACTTCCTCACGATCTCTTCTAGGAGCAGGAAAACAATCCGGAAAACCCAAGTTAGCGTTAGGGTTGATTCTGCCCCAGAACTAGGATGGCAGAAGACACTTTTTGGGGGGTACCAAAATAGCCCAAAGACATGAGTTCTGAAATCTTCCTCTCCGTTTCTTGACAAAATGTAAGGTTCTTCCTCACGAATAAGGACGTCGCTGACCTATTCTGAAGCCGCAAAGCACTTTTAGGGCAAAACTAGAATAGAATAGAATAGAATAGAATAGAATAGAATAGAATAGAATAGAATAGAATAGAATAGAATAGAATAGAATAGAATAGAATAGAATAGAAAAGAGAATAGAAAATAGAATAGAACAGAATATAGAATAGAATAGAATATAGAATAGAATAGAAAATAGAATAGAATAGAAAATAAAATAGAAAATAGAATAGAATAGAATCTGGAAGGGATCTTGGAGGTCTTCTAGTCCAGCCCCCTGCTGAAGCAGAAGCACTGATAGTACCATCCCAGACAAATGTCTAGCCTCTTCTTAAAACTTGACCAGCAACCAACTTGACCAGCAACCTCACAATCAGACTGAGGAAAGGAATATGGTAGTCAGATAAAGAGGCTTTCCTTCCGTGGAAGACCCATTTTAAATGACGGCTTCCTTCTGTTTCCACCCTGATTATTCAAGGCAAAACAAGCCAATTTGTTTCCAGCATCTTCGAACAGCGAAAACAGGATACCTGGCAAAGTAGCCTGGGGATGCTACAGGCGCCTCGCCCTGGCCCAAGTCTGCCGGTTGCTAACTGGATGCGTGTTTTGATCTCGTTGTACTCCAGTTCCCGTGTGTCTGGGGTCAAATCCACTGCAGAAGATCAAAAGAAAGAGAGGGACCGTGTTATAAAATGAACCCCAGGCAAACTTTGGATCTTTTTTTATGGGGATCTATGTAGTTTCCGTCTGATGACTGTCTGAAACGTTGGGAGTTCTGCCTGAGGCCAAATTTAGCGTTTCGACAGAATTCTGGATTGCTTAACAGCCCTGGCAGGCTAAGGTCAAGAGTTTTCAGAGCGAGGAGAGGAGAAATCACGACATTTCAGAATTCTGAGCTCTAATCTTGCAGAGCCAGCTTTCCTTAAATACGGATTTTTGTTTATTGCTGTTATCCAACATTTAAGAAAACGACGCTCGGTTTCTCGGCGATACCTGGGGGTTTGTACTGGTCTCCTAAACGTCCTTCCCAAGCACTGTCAGTGTCGTCGTCGGAATCCGAAACAGCCTGGAACACCCGGGGGCTGGCTGCCCCCCCTTCCTGCATGAGGTGAAACTGTCCTCTGGAGAAAGCAGGAAGGAGACAAAGAGAAGCGTTAGAACATAAGAACAGCCATGCTGAATCAGGCCAAAGCCCATCGAGTCCAGCATTCTGTGTCACAGAGTGGCCCACCAATTGTACACGGGGATCTTAAGCAGAAAGAGAAGGCCAAACCCTCCCTTTCCCTTGACCCCCAACAAATGGGACTCAAGGGAATCCTGCCTGCCTCAACCAACATAGAGGCGGCACATGGACATCCGTTTTAATAGCCACCGATACACTTGGCCTCCATGAATCTGTCTGACCCTGCCTTCAATCTATCAAGGCTGACAGCTGTCACGACCCCTTCAGGAAGTGAATTCCATAAATCAACGACCCTCTGGGTGAAGAAATATTTCCCTTTATTTGTCCTCACTTTCTTAGCTATGAGCTTTAGGGAGTGCCCCCTTGTCCTGGTATTGTGTGATAGAGAAAAGAATTTTTCTCTATCCACCTTTTCTATCCCCTGCATGATTTTATACACTTCGATCAAGTCACCCCTTAAACGCCGTCTTTCAAGGCTGAAGAAACCAAGGCGTTGCAATCTGGTTTCACAAGGGAGGCGCTCCATTTCCTTGATCATTCTTGTTGCCCTTTTTTGCACCTTTTCCAGTTCCATTATATCCTTCTTGAGGTGCGGTGACCAGAACTGTACACAGTACTCCAAGTGTGGTCCCACCATCGATTTGTACAGAGGCAATACAACACTTGCTGACTTATTTTCGGTTCCCTTCCTAATCATGCCAAGCATGGAATTTGCTTTTTTTTACTGCTGCTGCGCATTGGGTTGACATCTTCATCGAGCTGTCCACCAAAACCCCAAGATCCCTTTCTTGGGTTGTAATGGCGTTAGCCATTACGAACCCATGGCTCCGTGAACGTATTGACCCAAGTACTAAAGTCCTTCAAAACCGTAGAGTACGGTCCATTCATAGGAACGGAGCAATATTTTTGCTTCCTGTTTTCTCTCAGTCTCCAATCATTTTAACCAAGCAGCCGTGGGACTATTTCACCTGAGAGCAAACCCTGTTCTGAAGGCTTCGAGGAGAAGACTTTAAGAAAAACGAAGCACAACAGCAGCGAGACTGTTGGTGGGCCAATATTGGAAGAAGGCAGAAGTACCATCTATCGAGCAATGGATTTTGAAAGTTATAAATTTGGCGGAAATGGCCAAAATATCTGCATATTTGAAAGACTATTCGAATGAAAAATATATGTTAGAATAGAAAAAGTGGACAGAGTATATTCAAGGGAAATATCAATCTAAGAAATTGTATTTAGCATATAGTTAAATTTTTATTAGGATTTATATAATAATTTTGTTTAATTTGGGGGGGTTCTTTTTTTTTCTCTTTACCCTGTATTCACTCTGGGAAGTGGGGGGATGGGTAGGTTGGGGGGCGTTTAATAACGTACTCAACTGTAATACTTGTAATATATAAGAAAGAAATATTTACTTATAGATGAGGGGTTGCTCGGACAGTACCTCTGTACTACATCTGGAGGGGGTCGTGAGGGAAGAGTGAAAGAGGGGAAGGAAGTAGGATGGTTGGAGGAGAGGAGGGTGGAGAGAGGTGAGGATAAGGGAAGTAGGAGAGGGAGATAGGGAGAAAGGGGATGTGGTAGGGGGGGTGCTGCCGAGCTAACACCCATAGTTACTTAAAGTATTGTATATATGCATTTAAAAGAATGTATGTTGGTTTTTTGTTTAGTATGGGAGAAAGTTGAAAAAGAATGTATTAAGTTGAGTTGTCTTGTTTTTCTCTTTTTGCTGTTTAAAATTATAAAATCAATAAAATATTTTTTTTAAAAAATGAAAAAAAAATGAAGCACACATTCATGCTTTCAGAGGGCAAGAGAAGGAGTTCAACCTGGATTGGTCCCTGGGATCAGAGTTTTAAGATTTCTGAGCTTTACAGCTTCGTGCTGGAGCCAATCCCTAGGGAACTTTACCAGAACATACAGTCTACATTCCAGTGGAGAGGAAGAGTCTACAAGACATATTTCTCCACACGAAGTTCAGGCACTGACATGGAAGCTGGTCTCCACCTTTGTAGTGATATAAACCCATGACAGCGAACGGGGAAAGACGGAATTATCCTAATTTATTTAGTGCCTTGTAGGCGCACACACTGCTTCTGAGGCATGCTCAGAATTGAACGCACCCAGGTTTTCTTGACAGAAAGCTCATTTCGCAAATTACTGAAGACACATCTTTGCCGACAGGCCTGGGGCAGTTAACATCTTGCCCCAGCCAGTGTATGTTTGTTTGCATGTCTGTCTTGGATGATTGGTTTTTTAAATTAAGGGTTTTTTTATAATGTATTTTAATGTCAGATTTCTATCTATGTTGTGAGCCGCCCTGAGTTCCTGGAATAGGGCGGCATAGAAATCCAATTAATAAATAATAAATTAATTAATCAGAAAGGCTTCTTGGATTTGGCATGACCAATCAGCTGCTTTGAGTCCTGCCCATCGCCAAGTTGAGAAGAGAGGAAGGGTGGCCGATATCTTTCCAACTAACCAAGATCACGAAAGGAATCAGTTTAGGGAAGTGCCAAGCCCAAATGTCAGGCCATTGTCCACAAGGAATGGTTCTATCTCATACGTATTCGATCCCTTGGTCCAAATTCTTAAGTGTAATAGTACTTTATATGCTTAAAAATTTCTCCTATCCTATGCAATGTAGCTAGAGGGGGATGCTTGATCAAAACTGAATGCAAGAGTGGGTACAAAGGCACAAACAAAATCCTTCATAAGAAAACATAACCAGGTTAAGTGATTGAGGATTTTAGGGTGCACAGTCGCTGCAAACAACAGAACGTGGTATAAACACCAATGGCTTCTGGTGAGAGTTCAACTCAACACTTTAGGAAAGCAGTTAAATCAAAATTGTGACTCTTGTGACCATCATGGATTCTTTCTATGATGTATGTGTTTTCTGGGAAATACATAAACCTCACTTAGGCTCAGCCAACAGTATTAAATGCACCCTTTAGTTCCTTGTGGAAAAGATTTGTTACAGGTAACCCTTGATTTTTTTTTGACCACAATGGAGCCCAACGTTTCTGTTGCTAAGCGAGACAGTTGTTAACTGAGTCTTGCCCCCCTTTTCTCAGCTTTCTTGCCACAGTTGTTAAATGAACCACTGCTGAATCACACAGATGTCAAACTTAACGCAGTTTGCTAACTTGAATTTGGCTTCCCCCATTGACTTTGCTTGTCAGGTCGCAGAACTCGGTCCCACGACCCAGGACACGGCCACTGCTCATAAATAAGTTGCCAATTTTGATCACGTGACCACAGGGGGGCTGCGACGGTCACCCGTGTGAAAAACGGTTGTTAAGTCACTTTTTTTCAGCGCTGTTGTTACTTGGAACAGTCGTTAAATGAGCTACCCTGTACTCAGCATATCGTTCTCTTACTAGCCTGGTTTAACCAACAAAGGAGAATTTGGTAGCTCAGGGTTGAAATGAGGGGTTCCCAGGTGCTCTCTGTGCTTGGCTGGTTTTCTTGCAGACGTTTCATGACCCAAACTAGGTAACATCATCAGTGCTAGAAGGCAGTAGGGTTTGGGAGGAGGAGGAGGAGGACGACTGTGGGGTCCTTGATGCTCTCTGAGCTTGATTTTCTTGCAGATGTTTCATGACCCAGCTAGGTAATATCATCAGTGCTAGAAGCAGTAGGGTTTTCAGGGAGGAGGAGGAGGACTATGGGGTCCTTGGTGCTCTATGTGTTTGTTTGGTTTTCTTGCAGATGTTTCATGACCCAAACAAGGTAACATCATCAGTGCTAGAAGCAGTATGGTTTTCAGGGAGGAGGAGGAGTTGGAGGAGGAGAAGGAGGAAAAGAGCTGTGGGGTCCTTGATGCTCTCTGAGCTTGGTGATTTTCTTGCAGATGTTTCATGAACCAGCTAGGTAACATCATCAGTGCTAAAAGGAGTAGGGTTTGCAGGGAGAGGGAGGAGGAGGAGGACGACGACGATGACGACTATGGGGTCCTTAGTGCTCTCTGTGTTTGTTTGGTTTTCTTGCAGATGTTTCATGACCCAGCTAGGTAACTTCATCAGTGCTAGAAGCTCACTCACACCTCCCTCCCTTTTAGCACCGATCACGTTACCTAGCTTGAGTCACGAAACGTCTGCAATTCTGATCACGTGACCACAGGGATGCTGCCACGGTTGTCAGCGTGCAGAAAGTCAGAAGTCACTTTTTTTCCGTGCCGTTGTCACTTCGTACAGTCACTAGACGAACGGCTGTAAGTCGAGGATTCCCTCTCTTCTCTTCTTGGATGAGCAGCAGCATTTTTTTTTTCCAAAGAAAGAAGGCAAGGAAGTCCAGTTTCCTTTTGGAAAAGCTCCTCTCGGGACCTCCCCCACCCCCCTTGCTTTCCCCCAAGCTAGGATTTGACAGAAAGGGGGCAGGGGGGAGGTGGAGTTACCTGCGCAGTAGGTATGCCAGTACCTGGGCCAGATCCACATCCTCGTCGTCCTCGTCTTCGCCGCGCAGGATGCCCGAGTCCCTCTGAGACCAGCCGCCTTGGTTCTCCCGGCCCCCAGAGCCAGCGTTGCTACTGCTGCGGGAGCCCATGGCTTATCAGGGCATTCTCCAGCTTGGCCCCACACTCACACTCTGCCCCTCCTGGGGTTCAGAAAGGAGAGGGTGGTGAAAGAGGAAAGCCCCCCCCAAAGAAAGCCGAGGAGGGGCAGGGAGGAGAGGACACAGTGCGCTTCCTCCAAAGCCCATCGCGGCCCTCCTTCCTGAGGACTAGCGCCTCTGAGCCGCCTCAGAAGCATCCAGAAGCCTCCCTGTTCAGCCCTCCCCCCACCACATAGCCGTAGAGGACACGGCGGACTTCCTGCAAAGCCCACCAAGTCCCTTCTTATTGAGGACTAGCGCCTTTGAGGCACCTCAGGAGTGCCCAGAAACCTCACTGTTCTGCCCTCCCACTCCCCCCCAGCCGTTGTCCAAGCCCATCAAGTCCCTTCTTACTGAGGACTAGCGTCTTTGAGACACGTCAGGAGTGTCCAGAAACCTCCCTGTTCTGCCCTCCCCCCATCCAGAGCCTTTGTCCAAGCTCATCAAGTCCCTTCTTACTGAGGACTAGCGTCTTTGAGGCACGTCAGGAGTGTCCAGAAACCTCCCTGTTCTGCCCTCCCCCCCCAGAGCCGTTGTCCAAGCCCCTTCTTCCTGAGGACTAGCGTCTTTGAGACACTTCAGGAGTGTCCAGAAACCTCCCTGTTCTGCCCTTACCCCTCCCCCAGAGCCGTAGAGGACATGGGCTTCCTCCAAAGCTCATCAAGTCCCTTCTTACTGAGGACTAGCGCCTTTGAGGCACCTCAGGAGCGTCCAGAAACCTCCCTATTCTGCCCTTCCCCCTCGCAGCCGTATCCCAAATTTTGCCCCCCACAATCCCAGCATTCCAGGCTGGAAAAGGCTTACGGGCTCCCCTAAATAAACAACCCATCCCGGAGGGGGCCTCAGGAGCAACTGACCCCCCCTCTAACCTTTCACCTCCGCTCGTCCACAGCCCCCACCAATCGAAAAACAGCTTGTTTGAATGATTCCCCCGACCGCCGCCGGGTCTCCGCCAATGGGCGGCGCGCTCGGGCCACGTTCCTCCAATCAGCAGGCGCCATACTTGGGGGACACTCTTGGCTGCCCAACTGCCCTTTCTTGCCCACCAATCAGGAGGGTTCTTGGCATTTTTATTTCTAGCACCCCCCCTTTTTGGTGCTGTTTCCCCCCCACACACTACCCCCTCCTCGGAGTGGTGTCAGTCGGCCAATGAAATGCCTCCCGCTGTTCCTTCGGCTGCTCTTTCCTCCCCCCGCGGTGAGCGCGAGACCCTCCTCACCCTCGAACGGTCGGAGCGCGAGGCCTTGTTTACATCTTACAGGGGCCGCCACTTGAACCCGAGTGGAACAGGGGCCGAGGGGCGGGGCGAGCCGACTGCGAAGACGATTGGCCACCTCTCGCGTCACCTGGTCGTATGTGGGGCGTTAAAAAGAGGCCTGCCCTGCTTTGATTGGTTGTTGCTACGGCCCTTCCACGTCCCGTCCACTCTGTAAACTAGGTGATAAGGTAAAACGCGTCACCGGCTGCCAAACACGGGCGGAAGGCGGGCGATGGGCGGGGGAGTTGCTCTCCGATTGGCTTCCTTGAGATTGACCGACAGCTTCCGTGGAAACGCTCTGCTCGGAGTGATGAAGTCGTAGGTAGAAGGCGGGCTCTAGAGGAACTTTCTCGCTCTCTGATTGGACAATAGGGAGGCAGGTGATGTGGCGGTTCTTGGTCAAACGTTTATCAGGGAAACATATGATCATTATTTGCTGCTGACGTATTTAAATGTCTTTTAAATTGCAATAAAAATTTCTCAACCATGACAACTTTAAGAGGGCTGGACTTCCACTCCCAAGAAATCAAGAGGGGTGGACTCCAACTCCCAGAATTCCTCAGCCAGACATGCTGGCTGAGGAATTCTGGGAGTTGAAGTCCACTTATGCTGGCTAGAGAATTCTGGGAGTTGAAGTCCACAACTCTTAAAGTTGCCAAAGTTGAAGAAACACTGCAGCAGAAGAGCAGCCTCACAAAATTGTGAAACTTTGCAAATTGTGCATTTGTGACATACACATTTAACTCCTTTTACCTGAGCTTGTAGCCATCAAATGCATGGCCGTTTTTGCTGTAATTTTCCCCTGTTGGGATTCTTCCAAATATATTGGACGCCTTTGGCTGTGGATTAAGGGGGTTGTAATCCAATAGAACCGAAGAACATCCTGAGAACATAGAGCTTCTGGGAAGAGATGCTTAAGCATCCTGCAAAGCAATTGCCCACACTAACTGGCTGGGTTCCTACAACATGCTTAACCTGCTTATAAAACTTGGCCCTTTGATGACTTGTGGACTTCAACTCCCAGAATTCCTCAGCCAGGCACACTGGCTGAGGAATTCTGGGAGTTGAAGTCCACAAGTCATCAAAGGGCCAAGTATGAAGACCCCTGCCCTAACGTCTCCAAAGAAGCCAGCAGTCAAACTAAGATTAGTTTAAAGGCTGTGAATCTATATCTATTGACACACAAACCCAGACAGCGTTCTTTCTTATCTCTGCAACACACACAACACAAACACACACCGACATGTATACAGCCAGGCACCATTCTTTCCCCACTCTGCAAATCATACATATACACCACACAATGTTTACCATCAACTAACTTCTCAGCAACAACCAGCTAGCCAGGAATTCTGGGAGCTGAAGTCCACACATCTGTTGGCACAATTGTTTTATTTCTGCTACTTGCAAGGGTCTTCAAACGTGGCCCTTTTATGACTTGTGGACTTCAACTCCCAGAATTCCTCAGTCAGCCATTTTGATGAAACCATGGGCTTAGATCCAGACCAGGCCTTCAAACTTGGCCCTTTTATGACTTGTGGACTTCAACTCCCAGAATTCCTCAGCCAGCATGCTTGGCTGAGGAATTCTGGGAGTTGAAGTCCACAAGTCATAAAAGGGCCAAGTTTGTACACCACTGTGCTACTGTTTGTGCTCTTTTGCACACACTTCCAAGTACACACAAATCCTGCCACTGACTTGTAATAACATTGAAAAAACCAACAACCACAAATTATTATTATTTGGGTTTATTATTAATAAAATATGTTTTTTTCTGTTTCAGAATCCTCCCGGATATGGACAACAATTACATTTCAATCAATCATTTAGCTTTTCTGGGTTTTATTTGCAGATGTTGCCTTGTTTCTGGTCAAAATGCCATCATAAAAACTCTACCCAAAAACGTTGACTAGTTTTATTTTTCTCCGGCTTTTCTCTTCCACAGCGTGTCTTTCTCACCGTTAACAGTAAAATCCAGCACATTATCAGAAATTTTAAAAAGGCAAGACATATAAACCTGTTATCTGGGATCTAGATGTACTAGGAATGTACAAAAATAAGAAAAAATTGACTGTCATATTGAGCACCAATTCTACTAACATTCTCAACTGATTAAAGTGTAACAGGCGCATCATTTTAATGTATAAAGAGTAGGCACACTTTATAATTTATTCCCCTCACTGGATGTAATATTCATTAGGCTAAAAAGTGAATTCTTCATTAGCTATTGCGTGCATTGTTGTGATGTCATGCAAACATGACATCATGTTTAAACTTAAAACTCAAACTTTAAGATGTTTGGACTTCAATTCCCAGAATTTCTGGGAGCTGAAGTCCACAGTTTATTATTATTAATTTATTAATTAAAATTGTATGCCGCTCCTCTCTGAGGACTCAGAGTTTTTTAAGAGACCATGTTTGAGTTATTTCCCTTATTTCAATAGCAATGCAATATTAAAAGGCACAGATCCCTCGCCCTGATCTGAATCCCATCCAGGGCTGATAATCATGGGGGATTAGGTTATTTCCCATCTGATTAGTCCTCACAACGACCCTGTAGGGTAGCTTTTGTCTGAGGCCACATGTCCTGAAAGAGCTGAAGACTCGAAGCCATATTCGTGTTAAGAGGAATGGCGAACTTAAATCAGGGGTCTTCAAACTTGGCCCTTCATGACCAGGCATGCTGGCTGAGGAATTCTGGGAGTTGAAGTCTACAAGTCATCAAAGGGCCAGGTTGGAAGACCCCTGACTTAAACCTTTCAACCAAATTATCAACGCTCCTCCAGCCAATGTGAATTTAGCTCTTTTGAAAGGAGAAAACTTTATTCAGCCTTATTGTCCTCAGTCCACTTTGACAGGACTTCGGTGAGCGAGTCATGTCGTTGCTATAAACCTTTTTGTCTTTGGGCTCACTCTTCTGCAGACAATCTTGATCGGTCTTATGAAAATCAAAACCCGTTGTCCTCACGTGATCAAACCCTGACAAGCTTTCTAACATTGACAGGAAAGCTGGAGAACAGCGAGACAGGGTTGAAAATGCAGATGAATCTTGACTCTTTTACGTCTGATTAGGAGAAAAAAAACTTCAACAGATAGCAACGTAGTTCTGCTTTTGCTTAAGGTTGCTAGACTAGGGGTGACATTATAGCAGCGTTCCAATATTTGCCACAAAGAAGGGGGGTGGGGTGTCAACTTATTTTCCAAAGCACCAGAAGGCAGGACAAGCAACGGATGGAAACTGATCAAGGGAGAGAAGCAACCTAGAACTAAGGAGAAACTTCCTGACAGTTAGAACAATTAACCAGTGGAACCACCTGCCTCCAGAAGCGGTGAATGCTCCAACACTGTAAGTTTTTAAGAAGAGACTGGACAGCCATTTGTCTGAAATGGTCTAGGGCAGGGGGTCTTCAAACTTGGCCCTTGGATGACTTGTGGACTTCAACTCCCAGAATTCCTCAGCCAGCGTACACTGGCTGAGGAATTCTGGGAGTTGAAGTCCACAAGTCATCCAAGGGCCAAGTTTGAAGACCCCTGGTCTGGATCTAAGCTCGCGGTTTCATCAAAATGGCCGACTGAGGAATTCTGGGAGTTGAAGTCCACAAGCCATCCAAGGGCCAAATTGGAAGCCCCCTGGGATAGGGTCTCTTGCTTGAGCAGGGGGTTGGACTAGAAGACCTTCAAGATCCCTCCCAACTCTGGATGGGTGGGTGGATAAGTTACAGATTGTCCTTCACTTATGACCCGCAATGGAGATCCGAATTTCCATCGTGTCCTCAAAGCGAACCCAGCTTCCCCCCATCAACTTTGCTCGTGGGGAAGGGCGACCAATGGCAATCACGTGGATTCTGGGATGCTACCAATCCCTTGTCAACACGTTTCGGTTGCACCCAAAATGATGATCCCTGGATCGTGGGGAGGGGGGGGGGACACGCTGCGATGGCCATAAGCGCGAGGACTTGTCGCGAGTCACTTCTTTTCAGCACTCCAAGGATGAGGTGACTTCGTTGCTTTGATTCAACATCATGCCAGCTTCATTTTTTTCTGGCTTTCCTCCAGCGTGCAGAAAACCACAATTTGTCTCGATTCGTGAGGAATCTATAGATCCCGAGCCAATCCGCAACCATCGTTCACACACCAGCCGGGCAAGGTAAGGAATGGATCAGGTTAAAATCTCCTCCTCCTCGGTTTCATATCACAAAGAAGCCTCTGGGCTTAAGCAAGGAATCTTGCCTTGAAGACAGATCAACTTCAATCTCAGGCAGTGTGAATCATGAATCCAGGTTGAAAGAGACAGAAGGATGAAGGCCTGGACCATATTCTAACTAACATGGATGTTAACGACAAATGTAGGACCTGCAAATGAGGTGAACGGATGTCCTAATCATGGTAGGATTAAGAAGTTCTCATAGATAACTCCTGTTCCTGCCTCCAGAAATGTAAGCATTGGAGAGAAATCTTGGAAGCCTTAAATGTCTTTTTTTCCCCTTCACCGTTCCTTCTTCCCTCTCTTCCAATGATTTTTTCCAAGTTTTTTATTATTATTATTATTTTTATTATTAAAAAGACAGCTGGTCAAAGACCCAACCCCTCTCAGAAGCTCCTACAGAGAAGATGCAGGGAGGAGAAGCAACATCTGAGGAGGCATCACCATCCTTACGATAGCTTTCAGGATGCAAGGCCACCCGCCTTCCTGTCTCCCCAGAGCTGAAAGAAGGACAGTGTCAGGGAGGAAGGAAGCGAAAGAGAGGTATCAAGCAAGGTGATGCTGGTCAAAGATGGTAGACAAGGCCGAAGGATGCTAGGTGGCCATCAGCTGACCTAGGAAACATGATATGGGACACCTGAGGCTGGAGAGACTTTAGCTGGTTAAGAAAAGAGGAATGGGTTTTCTGTAAACAAGGCCCCTGAAATCTCCTTTCCCCCCCCACCCCAAAAAACAGGGGAAGAATCTTTGGACGTCTTTGACGGTTGAGGTTCCTCACATCTTCTTCACCCGGGTCTCCAAGGCTTCCAGTTCTTTCAAGACTTCCTTGGGCAAGTCCTGGGGTACTTGTTCCGTCAGATATTGTCTCACTTCTCGGACCTCCTGTTCCCAGAATTCCTTGGGCAGGGAAAAGAGCGCCGAATGGCTCACCTGGCTGAGCCCTGACAGGTCTAAGGCACCTTCTTTGGGGACGTACCCAATGGGCGTCTCCTTCGCGCTCTCTTCTCCGTCCGCCCGGCGGAAGATCCACTCCAGGACCCGCGAATTCTCCCCGAAACCTGGCCACAGGAAGTTCCCGGCGGCATCTTTCCGGAACCAATTGACGTGGAAGATTTTGGGAAGGCGGACGCCTTTCCGCCCTTCCATGCTCAACCAGTGCTCCAGGTAGCGGCCGAAGTTGTAGCCGAAGAACGGGCGCATGGCGAAGGGGTCGTGCATGATGACCTTGCCTGCGGAGCCAGATTGGAGAAGAGAGAAGAGAACGGGAATGGCAGAGGTGAAACATTCAGGCCCCAAACACAGCAAAATAGGACTGCTAAGCAAAGGGGTCGTTAAGGGAAGCGCAACCCATTCTATGACATTTTTTGGGGGGGGGGGCAGGGTTGTTAAGGGAATCTCTGAGGACTAGCACTGACATTCTTAGTATGGGTAACAAAACGTCTGCAAGAAAACAGCCAAGCTCAGAGAGCACTAAGGATCCCACAGTCCTTCTCCTCTCTGCAAAGCCCACTCCCATCTAGCACTGATGAGGATACCTAGTTGGGTCATGAAATGTCTGCAAGAAATGTACCCAGCTCAGAGAGCACCAAGGACCCCATCATCGTCTCCTCCTCCTCCGCCCGTCCCCCCTCTCACACTGATGATGTTCCCTAGTTGGGTCATGAAATGTCTGCAAGACGACCACCCAGCTCAGAGAGCACTAGGGACCCCACAGTCCTTCTCCTCCTCCTCCTCCTCTCTCCACTGATGATGTTCCCTAGTTGGGTCATGAAACGTCTTCAAGGAAAACCACCCAGCTCAGAGAGCACCAAGGACCCCACAGTTGTCGTCGTCGTCATCATCCTCCTCCTCCTCCTCTTCCCATTCCACAACCCCCCCTCCCTTCTAGCACTGATGATGTTACCCAGTTTGGCTAACGAAACGTCTGTAAGAAAACCACCCCCCTCAGAGATCACCAAGGACCTCTCATCCCTTTGGTTGTTAAGCGAGTCGGCTTTCCCCCCACTGACTTTCCTTGCCGGAAGCCAGCTGGGAGATTTGCAAAGGGGGGGATCATGTGACCTCGGGATATGACAACTATCATCTAGGCCAAGAGTGGGCCACCTTGGCTCTTTTATGACTCGCGGACTTCAACTCCCAGAATTCCTCAGCCAGCTTTGCTGGCTGAGGAATTCTGGGAGTTGAAGTCCACCAGTCTTAAAGTTGCCAAGGTTGAGAACCCTTGGTCTAGGCCAAGAGTAGGCAGCCTTGGCTCTTTTATGACTCGCGGACTTCAACTCCCAGAGTTCCTGAGCCAGCCGCACTGAGGGGAAAGGGAGGTTTCCAAGCTGAGCCAGGCTGGCTCAGGAATTCTGGGAGTTGAAGTCCACCAGTCCTAAAAGAGCCAAGGTTGCCCATGTCTGGTCACCTGACATGGAGGTCCTGCAATGGTCGTTAAGTGTGAGGATCGGTTTGTAAGTCCCTTTCTTCAGCGCCATTGTGGCTTTGAACGGTCACTAAACAAACGGCTGTAAGTCGAAGACTCCCTGTAGGTGCGTTTTCGGCCCCTTTCCATATAAAAACACACAAAACACGTGCGCGCGCATGCACACAAACACACACACACACACACAGGCCTCAATTCGAAGGCGAGGGGCTGGCTGGAACGCTCAAGCTTATCAGCTTATCTTCCTTCTGATTAATATGGGTCAATTCCTTTTTTTCTTCTTCTTTTCATTGTTATCAGGATTAACTTTTCCCTTCCGACTTCGCAAACGACGGGAAGTCGTGCCCTGTTTCGAACCCAGAGTGCCCACCTTTGTGCTCAGCCGCCGCTGTGGACTCCGACCGCATGGCGCTGCCCACGAAGACCCCGTGGCGCCAGTTGAAGGCCTCGTACACCAAAGGCACCCCTGTGGAGGGAGGGAAAAGACACCAAGAGGTGATCTTGAGAACATCCAAAAGTCCAGAGGTCTGGGAAGACCATCCAGTGGGTGTGGGTAGGGGAGGAAGGGGGGGGCAGGGCTCCTAACCTGCTGGTCTCCTGCCTCCAAAAATGATGGCGTCAATGGGGACCCCTTGCGGGGATTCCCAATCCGGGTCCATAATGGGGCACTGCCGAGCTGGGGCACAAAAGCGGGAATTTGGATGAGCCGCGGGCGATGGATCCCCTGGGGAGGAAAAAAGAGGGAAAGACAGAAGAATTGAGATGATCAGTTCCCGACAATGATCCACTACAGCAGCGGTTCTCAACCTGTGGGTCGCGACCCCATTTGGAGTCGAACGACCATTTCACGGGGGTCGCCAAACACCGCAGTCCGCCTTTTTTTTTTTTTTGGTCGGCCATTTTTTTTATTTTTTTTTTGGTCCGCCATTTTTTTCCCCTTTGCTATGCGGGCTGTCGCACCGCACATGCGCGATGCGGGCCCGCCATTTTTTTGGGGGGTTGGCCATTTTTTTTTAATTTTTGGTCCGCTATTTTTTTTCCCCTTTGCGATGCGGGCCGTTGCGCCGCGCATGCGCTATGCGGGCCCGCAAATTTTTTTTGGGGTTGCCCATTTTTTTTTTTAGTTGGCCATTTTTTTCCCCTTTGCGATGCGGGCTGTCGCAGTGCGGATGCGCGATGCGCACGTTGCGCCGCACGTGCGCGATGCGCCCGTCGTCCCGCGCATGCGCGATGCGCCCGTCGTCCCGCGCATGCGCGATGCGCCCGTCGTCCCGCGCATGCGCGATGCGCCCATTGCGCATGCGCGATGTGCCCGTCGCGCCGCGCATGCGCGATGCGGGCCGGGGTCGAGCCCCGGAAAAGGTTGAGAACCGCTGCACTACAGGGATCTAGGTAGGCCTAGGCCGCTTTATGACTCGTGGACTTCAACTCCCAGAATTCCTGAGCCAGCCTGGCTCAGCTTAGAAACTCTCCCTTCCCCTCAACATGGCTGGCTCAGGAATTCTGGGAGTTGAAGTCCACAAGTCATAAAAGAGCCAAGGTGGCCTAGCCCTGAGCTAGGACCTTGTAGGCTCCCACCATTGGACCCTCCTCCTTTGACTCCAGCCACCCACCTCAGTTCATTTATGGGCAGCTTTCCTTCTCCACTGGACCTCCCCCGACCATCCTCTTTTTTTAAAAAAATATATTTTATTGGGTTTTTTTTAACATAAACACCTTAATATTTTAGTAAACAGCATGTTGTCCGGGCTTATATTTACAAAGTAATCCCTAACGATCAATGTTTACGTTCCAAAGTCCACCTTGATGTTCTCTCCTTCCAATAATATTCCCCTTGCCCACCTCGACTTAATGCAATTCTGATTAGTTTAATAGGTAACCATTTAAATGTAAAGATTTTTTTTTCTCTAAAATTTCTACCCAGAAGCATCAGATCCACATCATGCTTCTTTTCTATCTTGGTCAATCTTCGTTGCCTCGTCCGTCACCAATCCTCTTTTACCATTCTTATTTCAATTTGTTTTCCCCTACAATGTTCGAAACATTCTTACTGGATTAAAATTTTCTCAAGGTTAATTACATTGAAATGTTTAAATCTATTTTCATGCCTTAAAAAGGAAGTTAAAAAAAAGAAAAAAAAATAAGAAAAAAAGGAGAGAGAGAGAGAGAGAGAGAGAAGGGAAAAAAAGGGAGGGAAAAAATAAGAAAATAATATACTACTTAAAATACACATCCCTCTTAAACTGGTAAACGTTTGTTTCCATTTTTTTTTCTATTCCTTTTAGCCATAATTCAACTTATGTTTAATTTTAAGATGTCTCGGTGGCCGATGGGCCCCTGGCCTTCCACCCCTTTTGCCCTTTGGTCTGGCCCATTTGCCCAAAAACTTGACATTTGCCCAGATAATTGAGACTTGATAAGCCTCTTTTTATTGATTGATTGATTGATTATTAGCCCTTGGGCCATATCAAAGTGCAAAGTTCCAGAAACAAATTATTACTAAAATTTGAGAAAAGCAAGTTACTGATTGATTGATTGATTGATTGATTAGCCCTTGGGCCGTATCAAAGTGCAAAGTTCCAGAAACAAATTATTACTAAAATTTGAGAAAAGCAAGTTACTGATTGATTGATTGATTGATTGATTAGCTCTTGGGCCGTATCAAAGTGCAAAGTTCCAGAAACAAATTATTACTAAAGTTTGAGAAAAGCAAGTTAAAATGGAATTAGATAAAATACAATTTAAAATGAAATTGGAATACAATAAAATGAATTTGGAATAAAGAATAGAAATAGAATAATTCTATTCCACTCGTGGACTTCAACTCCCAGAATTCCCTAGCCAACCAGCCAGCCAGCTATCCTATCCTATCCTATTCTATTCATTCCATCCCTATATACTATTCCATTCCATTCCATTCCATTCCATTCTATTGTATTCTATTCTATTCTTCTATTCTGTTCTGTTCTGTTCCGTTCCGTTCTATTCATTCCATCCCTATATACTATTCTATTCTATTCTATTCTATTCTATTCTATTCTATTCTATTCTATTCTATTCTATTCTATTCTATTCTATTCATTCCATCCCTATATTCTATTCTATTCCATTCCATTCTTATTTCTTATTCTATTCTATTCTATTCTATTCTATTCTATTCTATTCTATTCTATTCTATTCTATTCTATCCCATCCCATCCCATAATTCTATTCCATTCCATTCCATTCCACTCCACTCCATTCCACTATACTCTACTATATTCTATATTCTATTCCTGATTTAAGATGCTTAGACTTCAACTCCCAGAAATCCCCAACCAGCCTTACTTTAAGATGGGTGGACTTCAACTCCTGGAATTCCTTAGTCAGCATATTTTAATATACATGGACTTCAACTCCCAGAATTCCCCAGCCAGCCTGCTTTAAGATGCGTCAACTTCAATTCCCAGAATCCCTTAGCCTTGATTTGAACACTGTTTCTCATTAGCTGGTCCTCTCTCCTCCAAGCTCTGCCTCCTTCTGGCCCACCCTATGCCCTGCACAGCCGTGTATCCATGTGTGTGTGTGTGTCTCTCTCTCTGTGTGTGTGTGTGTGTGTGTGTGTGTTCGTGATTTTGTAGCCAACAGCTGAGCTCACCTGGCTTCCAAGGTTTTCCTTGCCAGGTGCTGATGGTGACCCCTTCCGGAATCCTCTGATCGATTCCCTCCCAGTAGACGCCCCCTTCGCTAGTCTCCGCCACGTTGGTGAAGATGGTGTTGCGCTGGATGGTGTGCATGGCGTTGGGATTGGTCCGAGTGGACGTGCCTGGGGCCACCCCGAAGAAGCCGTTCTCGGGGTTGATGGCCCGCAGGCGGCCTAGAAAAAGGGAAGAAACACCAGGCGGTTGGTTATTCTTAATAATAATAAAGTTGGAAGGGACCCTGGAGGTCATCTAGTCCAACGCCATGCTCATGCAGGAAACCCTAGACCATTTCAGACATATGGCTGTCCAGTCTCTTTTTTAAAAAGTGTTGGAGAAGGAAGGGAGGGAGGGAGGGAGGGAGAAGGAAGGAAGGAAGGAAGGAAGGAAGGAAGGAAGGAAGGAAGGAAGGAAGGAAGGAAAAATAACAGAATAAAGCTAGAAGGGACCTTGGAGGTCATCTAGTCCAACCCCCTGCTCAGGCAGGACACCCTAGACCATTTCGGACAAATGGCTGTCCAGTCTCTTTTTTAAAAAGTGTTGGAGAAGGAAGGGAGGGACGGAGGGAGGGAGGGAGAAGGAAGGAAGAAAGGAAGGAAGAAAGGAAGGAAGGAAGGAAGGAAGGAAAAATAACAGAATAATAAAGTTAGAAGGGATCTTGGAGGTCATCTAGTCCAACCCCCTGCTCAGGCAGGAAACCCTGTACCATTTCGGACAAATGGCTGTCCAGTCTCTTCTTAAAAACTTCCAACGTTGGAGCATTCACAGCTTCTGGAGGCAGGTGGTTCCACTGGTTAATTGTTCTGTCAGGAAGTTTCTCCTTAGTTCTAGGTTGCTTCTCTCCTTGATGAGTTTCCACCCGTTGCTTCTTGTCCTGCCTTCAGGTGCCTTGGAAAATAGCTTGACTGCCTCTTCTTTGGGGCAGCCCCTGAGATATTGGAACGCTGCTATCATGCCCCCCCTCGTCCTTCTCTTCGTTAAACTAGACATACCCAATTCCTGCAACCGTTCCTTATAGGTTTGAGCCTCCAGTCCCCTAATCATCTTTGTGGCTCTTCTCTGCCCTCTTTCTAGAGTCTCAACATCTTTTTTACGTCGTGGGGACCAAAACTGGACGCAGCATTCCAAGTGTGGCCTTTCCAAGGCCTTGTAGCAAACTGGTATTAACGCTTCAGGTGATCTTGATTCAGTCCCTCTGTTCATGCAGCCTAGCACTGAGTTGATCTTTCTGGCAGCTGCAGCACACGGCTGGCTCCTTGCCAGGAAGATCTCTGGATCTCCTCACAAACTCACACCACAAATCCTTGGGCCCACATTTGTGCCCTGAGGGCTCCTGGGGTGTCTGTGTGTTGGAAACTCATTTTATGTTGTTGCCGGAACGGGCACCGAGCTTTGGCCAAAACGGGTCCTCTTTGCTGTATTTACTGCTTCACTTAGTGACGGACTTCCCATTGATGTCATAAAACAAGAACGACATTTTCCCCCTACAACAGCGGTTCTCAACCTTTTCCGGGGCTCAACCCCGGCCCACATCACGCATGCACGGCGCGACGAGACGGGCGCATTGCGCATGCGCGGCGCGACGGCCCGCATCGCAAAGGGGGAAAAAAAATGGCGGACCAAAAAAAAATAAAAAATGGCCGACCAAAAAAATAAATAAATGGCGGGCCCGCATCACGCATGTGCGGCGCGACGGCCTGCATCGCAAAGGGGAAAAAATGGCGGACCAAAAAAAAATATAAAAAAAATGGCCGACCCAAAAAAAAATGGCCGACCAAAAAAAAAAAATGGCGGGCCCGCATCACGCAAAGGGGAAAAAAAATGGCGTACCCAAAAAAAATAAAAATAAAAAATGGCCGACCAAAATAAAAAAAAAATGGCGGACTGCGGTGTTTGGTGACCCCCGTGAAATGGTCGTTCGACCCCAAATGGGGTCGCGACCCACAGGTTGAGAACCGCTGCCCTACAACATCAGGCCCCCAACATTTCGGGCACCAGGGACCGGTTCCGTGGAGAAAGTTTTTTCTGTGGACCGGAGGGGACGTGGTTTCGTGCACTGCCTGTATCCCGCGGACGGGCCTTCGCTTGTTCGCGTGGACCGGTTTCTGGTGTGCCGCGCACCGGTGTCGGTCCACGACCCCGGGGGGTTGCAGACCCCTGCCCTTAAAACACACCTCCCTACCGCCCTCTCAGCCCCAACACCCCGGGTCACCTTCGCTGTCGAACTTCATCCAGGCGATATCGTCCCCCACGCACTCCACGCGCCAGCCCGGCAAGGTCGGATTCATCATGGCTAAGTTGGTCTTGCCGCAGGCGCTGGGGAAAGCGGCCGCCACGTATTTTTTCTTGCCTTCTGGGTTGGTGAGTCCCAGGATCTGCAAGAAAGCGAGAGGGGAGCGTGCCACGACTGGACAAGATGCCAAGCCCAGAGGCAACAACTTTTCTTCGCAATAACCCAGGTTTGCACAGCGTGGGCCACCAGGGGTGGCTAACCAAAATCCAGGTAACCATCACCGTTAGAGGCTTCGGCATCTCTCCGTTAGCACAGAGGTATCTCCCAGTTTCCCAGTCCAAAAGTGTAAAGTCAAGTGTTTTGCAAACTTGGTAAATTTACGACGGGTGGACTTCAGCTCCCAGAATCCCCCAGCCAGCCATGCTTAAAGCAGGCTGGCTGGGGAATTCTGGGAGTTGAAGTCCATCCATCTTAAAGCATGCTGGCTGGGGAATTCGCATCTTGAAGCATGCTGGCTGGGGAATTCTGGGAGTTGAAGCCCACCCATCTTAAAGCATGCTGGCTGGGGAATTCTGGGACTTGAAGTCCATCCATCTTAAAGCATGCTGGCTGGGGAATTCGCATCTTGAAGCAGGCTGGCTGGGGAATTCTGGGAGTTGAAGCCCACCCATCTTAAAGCAGGCCGGCTGGGGAATTCTGGGACTTGAAGTCCATCCATCTTAAAGCATGCTGGCTGGGGAATTCGCATCTTGAAGCAGGCTGGCTGGGGAATTCTGGGAGTTGAAGCCCACCCATCTTAAAGCAGGCCAGCTGGGGAATTCTGGGAGTTGAAGCCCACCCATCTTAAAGCAGGCCAGCTGGGGAATTCTGGGAGTTGAAGTCCACCCATCTTAAAGCATGCTGGCTGGGGAATTCTGGGAGTTGAAGTCCACCCATCTTAAAGGATGCTGGCTGGGGAATTCTGGGAGTTGAAGTCCACCCATCTTAAAGGATGCTGGCAGGGGAATTCTAGGAGTTGAAGTCCACAGGTCTTAAAGCATGGCTGGCTTGGGAATTCTGGGAGTTGAAGTCCACCCCTCTTAAACTCGCCAAGTTTGAAAAAACACTCTGCTAGCTGCATGTTTCATGAAGTGGGTGAAGTTATGTGGGTAAAGCACTTTTCTCAAGCTTGACCACTTTAAGTTTGGCAGACTTCAATTCCCAGAATTCTGCAAGTTGAAATCTTCACGTCTTTAAGTGGCCAAGCTTGAAAAAAAAAACGACGAGCTTAGGATTTTTAAATACAGTCTGGGGAAGAGTTTCACCTTCTTTCTTCACCTCTATCCTGACCAGAAAGAAGTTAAGACTGTACAATACGATTTATTTTCCTCAGAGAGTTTGTGTTCCACCTGACCTTCTGCCATTTTAAAAACAGAGCTGTTCTTTTCTCTCCGATTCCAGCCTTTGCGCTCTTAAATCTTTTGCTCTACGCCTGACTAAAATGTTAACCTTCACGGTCGTTGCTTCCCCTTAAAGAAAATACTCATGTTCCTTACTGGATAATGGGGGATCGGCGGGAAAATGCTTTCCCACGGCACATTATTATTATTATTATTTTAAACAAATAAAATTTAAATTCCAATTCCGTGCTTCCACGTGTACGACGTGCACTTGAGGTCAAAACCCTTCAAGGCTTCGCAGCCGAGCTTGCTCTACAAAACTACGTTGACCGGGATTATTGTGATTTTCTGTCTCTCTCCGTGATGTAAGCTTTAGCCTTACATCCATTTGCTGAAAATTCAACACCCTGGGCCGAAAATCAGAAGACCGATGCATTAATTGGTGAATTCACGAATGCTCTGAATCCGGGCAAATCCACCGCGAGTTACACCCCAAAATCTCTCCTCTCATTCCCACAGCCTTTGCGCTGCCCCACCCCTTGCAGGTCTTTCCTGAGACTGGGGCCCTGCTGCAACCCGGACTACGGCTCCCATCATCCCCTCTGATCGTGCCGTCTTTGAGCAACGATGGGCTGGGCGTTGCAATCCTGCTCAGGGAAATGGCTGCCCCGTCCGCTGGGAAGCTGTTTTTCCAAAACCAGCAACTCCTGGCCATCACCCGCCAGTCCTCAGGAGAATGCCCACCCCCCCCCGCTCCAATCCCAGTTTTTTCTTTCCTATGTCAAATGCCTCCCGATTGGCTTGGCGTTTCAGCCGGCGCCTGTCACTCATTAACCAATCAATGTTTGCTCGTTAAATATCACGCCCAGGCAGTGCAAACAGGCCTCTCTGTCCTTTGGCCTGGTGGACCCAGTTTTCTGTCCCCCCCCACCTCACCTCATCGCCGGCTTCGTCCCAGCAATCAAGCCCTGTGTCCCCCCCCCGCCCCCGTGGTCCTCATGCACCACGCAACCGTTTGCACCCGTCCCCCAAATTCGATGGTCCCACTTTGCAATGCCCCAGCGAGACACCCCTGATGCAAAACCTCGGGCTGCATGCGGGACATGCTCCGTGGTTAGGTGGCTTCGATGGCAGATCAGAACAAATAAACCAGTATATCTCAAAGATGCTTTTTTTCCCCCCTTCCTTTCAAGAGGCAACTGGAATGTCTTGGGTTTTGCCTTGAAGAGGTTTCGCCTCTCGATCCAAGAAGCTTTCTTCAGTTCTGATCACATGGTTTAATCATCATCATCATCATCATCAACAACAACATAATAATAATAATAATAATAATGATGATGATGATGATATAGTTGGAAGGGACCTTGGAGGTCATCTAGTTCGACCCCCTGCTCAGGCAGGAAACCCTATTCCATTTTGGACAAATGGTTGTCCAATCTCTTCTTAAACACTTCCAGTATTGGAGAAGGAAGGGAGGGAGGGAGGGAGGGAGGGAGGGAGGAAGGAAGGAAGGAAGGAAGGAAGGAAGGAAGGAAAAGAATAACAGACTGAGTTGGAAGGGACCTTGGAGGTCATCTAGTCCAACCCCCTGCTCAGGCAGGAAACACTATCCCATTTCGGACAAATGGTTGTCCAATCTCTTCTTAAACACTTCCAGTATTGGAGAAGGAAGGAAGGAAGGAAGGAAGGAAGGAAGGAAGGAAGGAAGGAAGGAAGGAAGGAAGGAAGGAAGGAAGGAAGAAGGAAGGAAGGAAGGAAGGAAAAGAATAACAGAATAACAGACTGAGTTGGAAGGGACCCTGGAGGTCATCTAGCCCAACCCCCTGCTCAGGCAGGAAACACTATCCCATTTCGGACAAAGGGCTGTCCAGTCTCTTCTTAAAAACTTCCAGTGTTGGAACTTTCACCGCTTCTGGAGGCAGGTGGTTCCACTGGTTAATTGTTCTCACTGTCAGGAAGTTTCTCCTTAGTTCTAGGTTGCTTCTCTCCTTGATTAGTTTCCATCCGTTGCTTCTTCCCCTGCCTTAAGGTGCTTTGGAGAATAGCTTGACTCTCTCTTCTTTGGGGCAGCCCCTGAGATATTGGAACGCGGCTATCATGTCCCCCCCTCCTCTTCATTAGACTAGGCCAGGAGTAGGCAACCTTGGCTCTTTCATGACTTCAACTCCCAGAATTCCTGAGCCAGCCATGCTGAGGAGAAAGGGAAAGGTTTCCATGCCGAGCCACGCTGGCTCAGGAATTCTGGGAGTTGAAGTCCACGAGTGATAAAAGAGTCAAGGTGGCCTATCCCTGGACTAGACATCCCCAATTCCAGCGACCGTTCATAAGAACATAAGAACCTAAGAACCTAAGAAGAGCCCTGCTGAATCAGGCCAAAGCCCATCGAGTCCAGCATTCTGTGTCACACAGTGGCCCACCAATTGTACATGGGGATCTTGAGCAGAAAGAGAAGGCAAAACCCCCCCTTTCCCTTGACCCCCAACAAATGGGACTCCAGGGAATCCTGCCTGCCTCAACCAACATAGAGGCGGCACATGGACATCCGTTTTAATAGCCACCGATACACTTGGCCTCCTGCCTTGAAGCCGTCAAGACTGACAGCTGTCACGACCTCTTCTGGAAGTGAATTCCATAAACCAAGGACCCTCTGGGTGAAGAAATGTTTCCCTTTATTTGTCCTCACTTTCTTACCTACGAGCTTTAGGGAGTGCCCCCTCGTCCTGGTATTGTGTGATAGAGAAAAGAATTTTTCTCTATCCACCTTTTCTATCCCATGCATGCTTTTATACACTTCGATCTTACACGTTTTAGCCTCCAGTCCCCTAATCACCTTTGCTGCTCTTCTCTGCCCTCTTTCTAGAGTCTCAACATCTTTTTTTACATCGTGGTGACCAAAACTGGAGACCGTATTCCAAGCGTGGCCTTACCAAGGCCTTGGAGTAAAGTGGTATTAAAGCTTCAGGTGATCTTGATTCTATCCCTCTGTTAATGCAGCCTAGCACTGTGTTGGCTTGTTTCGCAGCTGCAGCACACGGCCGGCTCTTATCCAAGGGATTGTCCACTAGAACCCCGAGATCCCTCTCGCAGTTGCTACTACCTGAGCAAATAATACTGGTGGAGGATAAAAGGGTTTATGTTCCTTTGCAGTCATGCAGTCGTTCGTATTCTCACTGAGAGTCATTCATTTCTGCCTTCAGGGTCATCTGAAGAGTGCAAATGGGCGTGGAGCCTTCTTGGAACTGCTCAAAGGACGGTGTAGTAAACAGGAGAGAGGCGGCGTTGTAACCCCCCCCCCTCAGTTGAGAGAGGGGTTCGAAAGAGGGGTCACCTACGTTAAGACGGAACAGTCCTGTCTCAACAGAGGGGGAGGGATACGACACCACCTCTCCTCCTGTTTACCTCACGGTCCTTTCAGCAGTTTCAAATAAAGTTCCACACTCATTTGCACCCTTCAGATGACCCTGAGGGCTCAGATAAACCTCCAAGTGGCCTCAACGACTCTCAGAGGGAGTCCCAACGACCAGGTGACTGCAAAGGAATATCAATCCTTCCATCCTCCGCCATTCGTCAGAACTGGAGAAGCTCCTTGGATAAGAAGCGAAACGTCTTCAAGGAAAAACGACAACAGTCCAGTTGCCTTTTGAAAAATAATAATAATAATAAAAAAGCACCTTTGGGACAACCAACGACCCTGGATGAATCTCCACAAACCGGCAGATCAGCCCCCGATGGAGGGAAAGAGTGAGCCCGAGCGCGTGCAGAAAGCGCAAAGGGCGCCTGGCGTCTCCCCCCCTCCGAGCCGCAGACGAGAAGGCAAATTTAAAAAAAAAATAGAAGAGTTTGCAGCTTGGGAGTACAGACCGTCCTCAAACCTGTAACGGTTTCTTTTAAGGACAGTTTGAAATCGCGGCGTGGTGACCGTTTTCAACTCTGACGACCGTCGGGATCACGGGATCAAAATCCGGACCCCCCTTGCCACGGGCTCGCATTTACGACGGTCGCTGCGTTCCCCCCCCGCTCGGGTCACCTGATCCCCTTTTGCGACCTTCCGGATGGCGACGGCGACGGGGACAGCCAGATTCGCTTAGCGACCAGGTTATACTAACATCAGCGGCAGCGACTCACTTCACAGTGGAGGCAAGGAAGGTCGTAAAACGGGGCAAAACTGAGGCCACAAAGGCCTCGCTTAGCTACAGAAACCTTGGGTTCAGTTTTGGTCGTACGTTGAGGACCACCTGTAAAATGCTTGGCCCCGACCAATTTCAAGGAGGTTTTTTTGGGGATGGAGGCAGAAAAGTCAAGATGGCCGCTGAGGCCATGCTGTCAAAGACCCCCCCCCTTTGAGCATTCCGAAGAGGCAAGGGGGCAATTCTGCAAGCAGCTGGGACCCCCGGGTCTGCCCCCCTCTTCCAATGCAGAAACAGGCATCCTCCCCTTCAACCTCAGCTGTCCCCCCCGCCCCCCCCCCCCCCGCTTACCAGCATGTGCTCGGCCAGCCAGCCTTCATCTTTGGCGATGCAGGAAGCGATCCGGAGGGCGAAGCACTTTTTTCCCAGCAAGGAGTTGCCCCCGTAGCCGCTCCCAAAAGAGACAATCTCCCGGCGATTCGGCACGTGGGCGATTAAGGTCTTCTCTGGATTGCAAGGCCAGTTGTTCACGAGGTCTTCTGCAGAAGACGGAGAAGAGTAGAGTAGAGTAGAGTCGAGTAGAGTGGAGTGGAGTGGAATGGAATGGAATGGAATAGAATAGAATAGAATAGAATAGAATAGAATAGAATAGAATAGAATAGAATAGAATAGAATAGAATAGAATAGAATAGAATAGAATAGAATAGAATAGAATAGAATAGAATAAGAAATAAGAATGGAATGGAATGGAACGGAACAGAACGGAACAGAACAGAACAGAATGGAATGGAAAATATGAAATAGAATAGAAAATAAAAAATAGAACAGAATGGAATGGAATGTTATAGAAAATATGGAGTGGAATAGAATAGAATAGAATGAAATGGAATGGAATAGAAAACATGGAATGGAATAGAAAATAAAGAATAGAATAGAACAGAACAGAATAGAATAGAATAGAAAAGAACAAAAGAGAACAGAACAGAATAATTATAGAAGAGAAGAGAAAACAAAATAGAAGAGAAGAGAAAATATAGAATTGAATAGAAGAGAAGAGAAAATATAAAAAAGAGAAGAGAAGAAAATAGAAAATTAGAATAGAATAGAATAGAAAATATGAAATGGGAATAGAATAGAATAGAAAAGAAATAGAAATAGAATAGAACAGAACAGAATAGAAAATATGAAATGGGAATAGAATAGAATAGAATATAGAATAGAATAGAATAGAATAGAATAGAATAGAATAGAATAGAATAGAATAGAATAGAATAGAATAGAATAGAATAGAATAGAATATGAGCTGGAAGGGACCTTGGAGGTCTTTTAGTCCAGCCCCCTGCCCAAGCAGGAGAACCTACACCATCTCAGGCATCTCTTCTTAAAAACCTCCAGTAATGGAGCGCCCAAGGAGAGATGTTAGGGCCCGCACATCAAGATTTTAACTCAAAAGATCTTCTAGCATGTTTGAATCCCCCAGCACGCTGGGGATTCCAACATGTGCCTGAGCCTAGAAATAGGGGAACTCTGGGAATTGAAGTCCCAAACCTCTGGAATAATGGCCTCCAGCTTTGCACATCTGGAAAATGTGGGTATCAATAGCCACAATTTCTAGTAAGCTAATTCAGGGAATTTTGGAATGGTCTACCCCAGTGTTTCTCAACCTTAGCAAATGTAAGATGGTGTTCTTCAACTCCCAGAATTCTCCTGTCAGCATGATTCAAGATACATGGACTTCAACTCCCAGAATTCCCCACCCAGCCTGCTTTAAGATGGGTGGACTTCAACTCCCAGAATTCTCCATCCAGAATGCTTTAAGATGGGTGGACTTCAACTCCCAGAATTCCCCAGCCAGCCTGCTTTAAGATGGATGGACTTCAACTCCCAGAATTCCTTAGTCAGTATGCTTTAATATACATGGAGTTCAACTCCCAGAATTCCTTAGTCAGTATGCTTTAATATACATGGACTTCAACTCCCAGAATTCTCCATCCAGAATGCTTTAAAATGGGTGGACTTCAACTCCCAGAATTCCCCAGCCAGCCTGCTTTATGACGCTGGCTGAGGAATTCTGGGAGTCGAAGTCCGCGCATCTTAAACTGGAGAAAGCCGAGAAACTGTCCATTGTGAGGGTGCCAAATCAGACAAAATTCTTCTTCTTTTTTTTCTCTTTTTTTTCACGCCTCCTCTTTGCTCGCCTCCTGGCGGACCCAGGCGCCCGCTTTGTGCGCCGCGTCTTCGTACACGTCGCACGAATGGAGAGACCCCGAGAAAGGGGGGGCTTACCGCTAAGGGGCAGGGGCCGTCCCACCGAATGCAGGCACTTGACGAACTCGCCGTCCCCCAGTGTGCGGAGGGCCGCGGCGCCCATCCGCGTCATGATGCGCATGCTGGCGACCACGTAGGCCGAATCCGTCAGCTGGATCCCGATTTTGGAGAGCGGCGAGCCGAGGGGCCCCATGCTGTAGGGGATGACGTACATGGTGCGCCCTGCGGAGAGGCGACAGAGCCGGGAGAGTGAGAGGAGTTGAGCGAAGGACGAAAGAATAAACAAAGCATAAAAATCTGCTGGCCTGGGTGTGTTTCAGCGTCTCTTTCGATTAAACCAGCGGTTCTCAACCTGTGGGTCGCGACCCCATTTGGGGTCGAACGACCATTTTACGGGAATCGCCAAACAACGCAGTCCGCCATTTTTTTCCCTTTTCCCCTCGGCCGGTGCAGGGGGCAGCACTGCGCATGCACGGGGTAGCACTGTGCATGCGCGATGCGGGCCGTCGCACCGCCCATGCGCGGTGCAGGTCGGGGTCGCACCGCGCATGTGCGGCGCAGGTCGGGGTCGCGGCCTGAAAAAGGTTGAGAACGACTGGATTAAACACAAGTCAGTCCTCACTTTAGGGCCACAATTTCATTCAACATTTCCACTGCTGAGCGAAACAGTCGCGAAGTGCGTTTTGCCTCGTTTCACAACTTCTGTTCCCACCCTTAAGTGAAACACTGCAGTTGTTAAATTAGTCAATCTAGCTGGACCCCCATCTTGACTTCGGAAGGACGTCAAAGGGTAACACACCCCCACCCCCGGGGATCGTCGTAAATAGGCACCCTGTTGCCGAGCGCCTGAATTTGGATCGCGTGACCACGGGAGGCGCCGGGACCGTTCGTTCGGTGTGAAAAACGGCCGCGAGCCCCTTTTTTTTCCAAGCGCCGTCATCCCTTTGGATGGTCACTAAATGAAGCGTTGTAAGTCCAGGGCCACTTGTAAGGTCAGGGTGTGGCTTCTCTGTGGAATCACCACTTCCATGCGGCTCCCGCCCCCCCCCCCCCGGCGACGTTCAAAACAGTCCGTGAAATCCTGAAAACTCAACGTACGACCGTAATGGGAGTTCGGCCCATTCCGGTCGTATGTCGAGACGGTCATAAAATGGGTGGGTCAACAGCTTGCCTTCTGGACCTTGTACAGGGAGTTCTTGACATACGAGCGTGAGGATGTCCAGAGGCCGATAAACAGTGCCCACGTTGCTGAACGACCTTGAGCAGGCCGAACCTTCAGAACTGGAAAACTGAGTTGTACAAACTCCCCCCCCCACTTTTGGGGTGAGTGTTAACTTTGAATGGCCACGAAATGGCTGGTCGTAAGCCAAGGACTACGAATTTGAGGTTTTCCCCTAGTTTCTAAAACACTTGTTTTTAAACGTTAAGTGCCAACTGGAAGATAACAGTAACAATAATAAGAGTTGGGAGGGACCTTGGAGGTCATCTAGTCCACAGGTCGGCAACCTGTGGCTCCGGAGCTGCATGCGGCTCTTTGAGCCTTCCCCTGCGGCTCCCAGCCTCCTCTGCCACTTGCAGAGAGACAGAGACAGAGAGAGGCACTTGCGCTTCCCTGCTTCTCTCTCTCTCTCTCTCTCTCCCTCCCCCCCTCTCTCTCTCTGTGTAAAAAAGAATGGACTCGCAGTGTTCTCCGACAAGCTGAAAAGCTTTTTGAACGGGGCTCCTCCCTTTGCTGCGTCTCTGCAGGAAGCAGGAAGCAGGAAGGACAGGAGAGAGCTAGCTAGCCCAGATATGCTGACTCAGGAATTCTGGGAGTTGAAGTCCATGAGTCATAAAAGAGCCGAGGTTGCCTACCCCTGAGCTTGTTGGAGAACAGCTTGAAGCCAGCTTGCCAGGTGAGCAGAAGATCGGAGAGGAGGGGAAGAGAGAGAGAGGGAGAGAAAGAGAAAGAGAGAGACACACAGAGACCCTTCTGACATCTAAAATGAAGATAATACTGCATATATCCTAACCTTTATTATACACACACACACACACTTATAATAAAGGTAAAAAAGGATATATGCAGTGTTAGCTTCATTTTAGATATCAAATGGGTTTTGCGGCTCCCGGTGTGGGAAATGGGTCCAAGTGACTCTTTGAGTGTTTTGGGTTGCCTACCCCTGGGCTAGTCCATCCCCCTGCTCAGGCAGGAGACCCTATCCCATTTCAGACCAATGGCTGTCCAGTCTCTTCTTCTAAAACTTCCAGGGTCGGAGCATTCACCGCTTCTGGAGGCAGGTGGTTCCACGGGTTAATTGTTCTCACCGTCAGGCAGCTTTTAGAAAAGGGTTTTTTCAAATTCGGCAAGTTTAAGACTGGAGGACTCCAACTCCCAGAATTCCCCTTCTCTTCCTCCTCCTCTTCCCTCCCTCCCTAACTTCCCCTCTTCCTCCTCGCCCCCCGTTCTCCACACTCTCTTCCTCCTCCTCTTCCCTCCTTCTTTAACTCTCCCTCCTCCTCCTCCTCCTCCTCCTCCCCCCCTCCTCCTCCTCCTCCCAGAATTCCATCTGGCTGGAGAATTCTGGGAGTTGCAGTTCCCCCTGCCTTAAACTCGCGGCCTTTGCAAAACACAGCTCCATAGGGCAGCGGTTCTCAACCTGTGGGCCGCCACCCCATTTGGGGTCGAACGACCATTTCGCGGGGGTCGCCAAGCACCGCAGTCCGCCATTTTTTTATTTATTTATTTTTGGGTCGGCCATTTTTTTGGGGGTCGGCCATTTTTTTTCCTATCGCGAGGCGGGCTGTCGCGCTGCGCATGCGCGATGCGCCCCGTCGCGCCGTGCATGCGCAATACGCCCCGTCGCGCCACGCATGCGCGGGCCCGCCATTTTTTTTTTTGCACAATGCGGGCCGGGGTCGAGCCCCGGAGAAGGTTGAGAACCGCTGCCATAGGGCATCAGCGAATACACCGAAGAAGAAATCGCCAACAAGGAAATGAACCAGGTTAGCAAGGATGGATAAATCGATTCCGTTCTCTCCAGGAGTGAAAGTCAGGAAGAGGCATTTGAATTTGCGCCCGGATCCAGTGGATCCGTCAGGGAAACGGACGAAATGGCTGGACAGGAACTGCCCCCGGGGTTCAATTCCTGTCCCCCCCTCCTCACCCGTTGATCCTCGGCTCGGCCTCCAAACCGGAGCCAAGTTTATAACTTTGTTGGAAAAACACACACACACACCCCGTCCCATTCACCTTTCATGCAACCAGGAAACCGATCAGCCACCGCCTCTTGAAAGGTTTGGGGGTTCATCCAGTTGCCCAGCTGCCCTTTGACCCCCGGGGCCGTGACGGGGATCGTGTCCCTCTGGTTCTCCGTAACGATGACCGTCCGGCTCTCCACCCTGGCAACGTCCTTGGGGTCAGTTTTCGCCAGCCAGCTGCGGAAGAAAAAGGAAGGATTTCCGATTTTTGGGAGGGTGGGGGGGAATTTCGGCTGTGGGCGAGCCGGACTCCAGTCCCCCTGCTCCCCGGGGAGGATGGGAACTGGCCCACTCCCCACCGCCCGAGAGAGACGGGAGAGGCGGCTTACCAGTTCTCGTATTTGGTCAGTGGCTTGATGACGCCTTCGGATTCAAGGAAATTCAGGATTTTGCTGTTCTCCTTCTCCGTCCCGTCGCAGATGTGGAGGCTGTCTGGCTGGCAGAGTCGCACCCCTTGCTCGACAAACTCCTGGGCCCGGCCGGAGAGTTTGGCCAAGTCGCCGTGGAGCACGCGGGGAGCGTGGGCCCAACGCACCGGCACGGCGGACCATCTCCTCAGCGAGAAGGCTCCTCGGCTGGAAAGAGGAAAGAGGGCGAAAAGAAGGGAAGAGGGAAAAGGGTGAAGAGAAGGAAAGAGGGTGAGAAGAAAGAAAAAGGGTGAAGAGAAGGAAAGAGGGTGAGAAGAAGGAAAAAGGAAAGAGAGAAGGAAAGAGGGTTAAAAGAAGGAAAAACGAAAGAGACAAGAAGGAAACAGGGTGAAAAGAAGGAAAGGGTGAAAAGAAGGAAAGAGAGAACAGAGAAGAAGGAAAGAGGGTTAAAATAAGCAAAGAGGAAAGAGAGAAGGAAAGAGGGTTAAAAGAAGGAAAGAGGAAAGAGAGAAGGAAATATGGTTGGAAGAAGGAAAGAGGAAAGATGGTTAGAAGAAGGAAAGGTTAAAAGAAGGAAAGAGGAAAGACGGTTAGAAGAAGGAAAGAGGAAAGAGAGAAGGAAAGACGTTTAGAAGAAGGAAAGAGGAAAGACGGTTAGAAGGAAAGAAGGTTAAAAGAAGGAAAGAGGGTTAGAAGAAGGAAAGAAGGTTAAAAGAAGGAAAGAGGAAAGACGGTTAGAAGAAGGAAAGAGGAAAGAGAGAAGGAAAGACGGTTAGAAGAAGGAAAGAGGAAAGACGGTTAGAAGAAGGAAAGAAGGTTAAAAGAAGGAAAGAGGGTTAGAAGAAGGAAAGAAGGTTAAAAGAAGGAAAGAGGAAAGACGGTTAGAAGAAGGAAAGAGGAAAGAGAGAAGGAAAGACGGTTAGAAGGAAAGGGGAAAGACGGTTAGAAGAAGGAAAGGGGAAAGACGGTTAGAAGAAGGAAAGAAGGTTAGAAGAAGGAAAGAGGAAAGAGAGAAGGAAAGAGGGTTAGAAGAAGGAAAGAGGAAAGAGAAGGAAAGAGGGTGAAAAGAAGGAAGGAGGAAAGAGAGAAGAAGGAAAGATGGTGAAAAGAAGGAAAGAGGGTTAGAAGAAGCCAGAAACCACCATTAGCCCCTCTCCTCCCCCTCCACAATACAGGTAGTCCTTGACTTACAACATTCCGTTGAGGGACTGAAAAAAAAAGGGACCGAGAGCCATTTTTCACGCTTACGACCATTTGCAGCCACCCCTTGGTCACGTGATCCAAATTCGGAGACTTGGCAACTGATTCCTATTTAGGACGGCTGACTGTCCCGGGGGTCACGCGATCCCCTTTTGGCGACTTTCCCGACCAGCGAAGTCAAGGGGGGAGAAGCCGGTTGCACTTAACAACCATGTCACTCGCTTAACAACGGCAGTGATTCCTTTTAACAACTGCATCCAGAAAGGGTTGGTAAAATGGAGGCAAAAATTCATTGAACGCATGCCTCACTTAACGACAGAACGTTTGGGGCATCACAGAAGCGGTGAATGCTTCGACACTGGAGGGTTAACTGCCTGAGCAGGGGGGGTTGGGCTAGATGACCTCCAAGATCCCTTCCAACATCATCATCATCATCATCATTATATTACTATTACTATTACTATTACTATTACTATTATTATAATAATTATAATTATAATTATTATAATTATAATTATAATTATAATAATTATTATAATAATAATTATAATAATAATTATAATAATAATTATAATTATAATTATATTTATAATAATAATAATTATTATTATTATTATTATTATTATTATTATTATTATTATTATTGTGGTCTTGCCAGCCGTGGAGTTGTTGAACCGAACAACCGCAGTTGCACTCCACTCTCAAAAGCCCTGAGTCTCTTTGGCGAGAGTTGTTGTCTTAATCTTGACCAACTTTGCACCGGCTTGGAAAACCAGGGTGTGAACTTTGTGCGCGCTCAAGAGAGTGAGGCAACTTCACTTGAAAGAGTTTTGTGTGTGTGTACTAAACCCAGCCCGGAGGCTGCAAATGGACACGTAGAAAAGAGGATAAACCAACCAACAAAACAAACAAACAAACAAAAAAAACCAACTCGGCAGGCTTAGATAATCAGCCTTCGATTTTAAATTTAAATCCAATTTAAGTAAACCGATCGGGTTCGATCAAGGAGAGGCAGCGAGCGTCAGCGGCGAGAGACCAGCCGGCATCGGCAAATATGCAATTTAGAAATCATTTTTACTTTGTGCGTGTTCCACGTACACGCAAGAGGATGTACAGTCTCCTTATGGTCTAATTCGGCGGATTTTCCATCAGAAAAACACACAATTGCAGGGTTTGGCAACTTTAAGACGGCTGGACTTCAACTCCCAGAATCCCCCAGCCGCTGGCTGGGGGATTCTGGGAATTGAAGTCCGCCTATCTTAAAGGGGCCAAGGTTGAAAAAAAAACACCACTGCATTATTGTGTTCACGAAGGTCCGGTTTTGCAACATCTTAAAAGCGCCTGAAGGCAGGGCAAGGAGCAACGGATGGAAACTAAATCAAGGAGAGAAGCAACCTGGAATTAAGGAGAAAGGGTGAGGACAATTAACCAGTGGAACAGCTGGCCACCAGAAGTCAGGGGTGCTGCTCCATCACTGGAGGGTTTTAAAAGAAGAGACTGGACATCCATTCTCCTGCCGGAGCAGGGGGGTTGGAGTAGATGACCTCCAAGGCCCCTTTCCAGCTCTATTCTGATGGGTCACCCGCCAGAAGCACGATTCAGCGTTACTGCATTCTGCACGTGCTTTATAAATGCACGGGCGTGTTTCAGCGTGGCCCACGTAGTCCTGACCTACGGGCCCCATCCTGAGCAAGCTGAAACACAAGAGGGGGGGGAACCCTGAGAAAACTGGAGGTTGGCAATAGTTAAAAAGTGTCTCCCTAATTAAATACACACAACACCAGATTTAATCTGTCTTTGCTTTGAGGAACAGGGGCAAAGTTTGAGATAAGACTTTGGCAGAGTTCCCCCACACTGCACAATTCCCACAACGGGGTGGGGGGGGGAAGGGAAGGGGTAGGAATCCCTAACAGGCACCCCTTTGCTCGTGGGGGTGTCAACATCGGTATATTTCCTCCCCCCAAAATTGTTATCTCGGATTATTATTAATTTTTTGTTTTTCAGAAGAACGCAAAAAGCTGCACAAACTGTGCACACAAATTGCACACACCAGTACGAACACGCAGCGGCAAACCTGCCACGCTGGCAGGCCCGTTCCCAAGAGGGCGTGCAATTCCCACGCCCGCTGCTCAAGGCTGCCCACAGATCCGAGGGTGCTTTTGCCGGCCGTCCTCAACTTACGGCCGGAAAAAATTCAGCCCCAAAAATGTGGTCGCTAAGGGAGGCTTCGGTTAACTGAGTCTCGACCTCTTTTTTTGCCATAGGGGTTAAGTCGATCGCTGCGAGTGTTCACTTCGTAACCTGGTTGTTAAGCGAATCCGGTTTTTTTCACCCGGGCACTTTGCCCCACTTTGCAACCTTTCTCGCCCCCGTTGCTAAGTGAGTTGGCGCCCTTGTTAAGCGAGCCACACGGCCATTAAGCGAATTTGCCTTCTCCCGTTGACTTTATTTGTCACAAGGTCGCAAGGTGACTCCGGGACGCTGCGACCGTTGTAAATATGAGTCACTTGCTGAGCGTCTGAATTTTGATCAATCTGTCCACGGGGATAGTGCGACGGTCGTAAGTGTGAAAAAAACGGTCATTGTAGGTCACTTTTTTCAGTGCCGTCGTAACTTGGAACCGTCACTAAATGAACTGCTGCAAGTTGAGGGCTTCCTGTGTTTTTAATTTTAATTTTTAATCTTGTTTTCGGGGGCCCGGCTCTAGAGGAACGCCGGACCCTTTTTCTGCCGCTCAATTGCACTTCAGAAAGTCCTCCACTTACAACAGCCCCCTTTAGCGACCGTTCAAAGTTACAACGGTACGGGGACCCTTTTTTCACCCTCACGACCGCCGCGGCCTCACCATGGGCCCGCGATCCAAAATTCAGACACCGGGGCAACCGACTCGTGTTTACGACGGTTGCAGCCTCCCCGGGACTCATGTGATCTCCGTTTTGCGACTTTCCGATAGGCAGTCAGAAACGTCGGGCTCCATTGTGGCCGTAATCTGAGGACTCGCAGGTTGTATAGGGCACGCCGAGCCATGACGCTCGTTTCCTGCCCTCCAGGATCTTCGGAAGGGGGGGGGGAATCCACGCCACGGATCTGCTGGGACCGGTCGTGCTTGCAACCACTCCTTGCATGCCGGATCCCGGTTTAGCAGCGAGTTGTCGTCGTCTTCGTCCTTCCTCCCTCTCCCATTGGCTGCCTGCCCGGGAGGGAAGCGGGTCTGGCCAGGCACCAAGAAACCAAGTTAAGAGCAAGGGGCAAACGCATCGGGTGGACTTTCACCCCAGGCAAACACCTCCACTGCAAACGAGACCGTGCTCCACGGCAACCGGGCTGATTCTTGAGATCTAGGAACATGTTGTTCCCGGTTTAACCAGAATTCCCGTGCACCCCTCCCACTTCGCGAATTAAAAGGAAGCTGGCATCCCGCCACGCTTTTGCAATTACACACAACGCTTCAGGGCAGAGGGGATCCGTTGCCGCCGTTTGGTTTTTTTTTCCTCAGGAGGATACACAGGCCGTCCTCAAGTTACGACCGCAACGGAGCCTCAGGTTTACGTGGCTAAGTGAGAAATCGGTGCATGATTTGACGATCCTCCTTGTTGCGTCCTTAAGCGAGTCAGTGCCGTTGTTCAGTCAACCACTTAACACAAGGTTGTTAAGCGAATCGGGCTTCCACCCCTCAGGAGGAGGTTGTAAAAGGGGACGCCGCGACCGTCGTAAATATGAATCACTTGCCGAGCGTCTGTTGTAAACCAAGGGCTGCTTGTAAAATTTTGTGGATGGCTCTTTCGCCTGTGCGGCTAGGCCCTTTACAAACAGTCCTCGACTTACAATGGTTCACAAGCGCCCTGAAAAAAGGGGACTTATGACCATGTTTCACACTTACGACCGTTGCAGCATCTCCCACGGTCATGTGATGAAAAATCAGACGCTTCGCAACCGACGCGGATTTACGACGGGGATCGCACAATCCCCATTTGCGGCCTTCTGACAAGCCGAGCCAGCGGGGGAAGCCAGATCCACTTAATGACCGTGTGATTCACTTAGCAACCGTGGGGATTCACTTAACAACGGTGGCAAGAAAGCTCGTCCAATGGGGCAAAAGGCACTTCACCACTGTCTCGCTTAGCAACGGAAATTTTGGCCGCAAGTGGGGGGACTATGTGCACGCAGGGCCCCTTAAACGGAAAGTGGAGGATCCATTATGTGGGGAAAAAACACGGAACAGCTGAGGAGGAAAAGAAATTGACTCAGATAGAAGTCAGTTAATTAGGATTAGCTCAACCTGAGCAACTTGAAGCGGGGCAGACTTCAACTCCCAGAATTCCTGAGGCGGAATGGGGATTAGAACCCTGAGCCGCTTTATGAGAGATGGGCTTCAACTCCCAGAATTCCTGAGGCGGAATGGGGATTAGAACCCTGAGCCGCTTTATGAGAGATGGACTTCAACTCCCAGAATTCCTGAGGCGCAATGGGGATTAGAACCCTGAGCCGCTTTATGAGAGATGGACTTCAATTCCCAGAATTCCTGAGGCGCAATGGGGATTAGAACCCTGAGCCACTTTATGAGAGATGGGCTTCAACTCCCAGAATTCCTGAGGTGGAATGGGGATTAGAACCCCGAGCAACTTGAAGAGGGGTGGACTTCAACTCCCAGCATTCCCCAGCCAGCATGGGGATTAGAAACTTGAGTAAGTTGAAGAAGAGTGGTGATACAACTCCCAGAATACCCCTCTTCAAGTTAATCAGAAATACTGAATTAGCAACTGTAAAAGGAGACCACCAGGAAATCTTCTGACGCTACATTCTGTTCAAGAGTCAAAAAAAAAAAAACATTGCAGAAGACTGAGGCACACCATTGGCCAGATGATGATGATGATGATGATTATTATTATTATTATTATTATTAAATTAATTAATTAATTAATTAAGATGACACATCTGTGCAATCAGCTCACCCTCCAAAGAGACATTTATTTCCTTTGCAAATTTCATACAGCCAATTAGGATCGCCCACTGAATTGAAGCATTAGGAAAGTCCCAATGGCAGGGCGCAAAGGTCTTCCGGACAGTTCTGCAACACTGGTGCCTCTTCGACCCATTTTACAGCCTGGGAAACTGAGGCTCGACAGCCCCGCCCCCTTCTCTCTCCTGTTCTTCCCTGCTCCACTTGGCTGGCTTTGGATTTTTTTTTTCTTTCTTTCTCTCTCTCTCTCTCTCTTAAAACAAAAGTTTTTGTTGTTTCCCCCCCCCCTCTCCAAAGATTGCACAACTGCCTTTACTAGGAATTTTGCAGCCAAAGTGTACTTCAGCTGCAGATGACAATGTCCAAGTTGTGTCATCGCCTTTGTGTAGTTTTGTGTCCCAATGCCACACCGGGGGATGCGGACGAAGACTTAAGATTTTAGGCGCAAGCAACCCCCTCCCCCCCAAAAGTCATAACTTTACAGGGTTCAAACTGGGTGCAAAGGAATTTGGGTGCAAAGCTGAGGTGGCAGGGTGAAGAGTCGTTTGTGTGTGTGTGTGTGTTTGTGTGCGTGTCTGCGTGGGTGTAAATGGCGCGAGAGGGACGAGGAGGAGGAGGAAGAGAAGAAGGAAGTCAATGTATCTTCCGGGCTTTTTCTATCCAACCCAGATTAACTTGTATCCAAACTGGAGATCATTGCCAAGAAAATAATTAAAAAAAAAAGAACTTTAGGAATGAATTTGTGGGTGAAAGGTTACGAAAGGGGGGGCTAGTCCCTGGTGAGGAGGGTGACGTGGATTAGAAGGGAGGCTGAGCGGTTGTAGCAAACCAAGCGGGCATTTCTTTAAAAAAAAAACTGAAACCCCCAAAAAGCACACACAAAAAAACAGCCAGATGTACAGACAGAGAACCGGAACAATCCAGCTTCCAGTTCTCTCCTTCAGGGCTATCTCCTATTCACACAACCCCGGGTTTTCTCCCTGCAGCCTCAACTTTTCTGAGACCTGCCTACAGCACCCAGCAGCAGGGAGGGAGGAGAGCCGAGCATGCAAAGAGGGCAGGAGTTGGGAAAATAGGCAAGGAAGCAGGAGGAGGAGGAGGAGGGGGCCAGCTGGGCAGGGGAGGAGGGGAGGCAGGAGGTCAGGTCGAGGGAGGATGGGGGCAAGAAGCCCCTGAAATGAGGATTGGGGGGGAGGTCAAGGAGCCAGAAAGGACACTGGCAGATCTTCTGGATCCTACCGGACATCACAACATTGTTGTGCCCATTTCAGAGGCAGCAAACTGAGGCTGCAACACAGAGGAGGGAGGGAGGGAGGGAAAAAGGAAGGAAGGAAGGGAGAGAGGGAGGAAGGAAGAAGGGACGGAGGGAGGGAGGGAGGGAAGGAAGGTAGGAAGGAAAGAAGAAAGGAAAAAGGCAGGGAGGACGGAAGGAGAAAGAGGGAGGGAAGGAAGAAAAAGAGAGAGAGAGGGAAGGAAGAAGGGAGGGAGGGAGAAATTGGGGAAAGAAGGAAGGAAGGAGGGAGAAAGAGGGAGGGAAGGAAGAAAGAGAGTGAGAGGGAAGGAAGGAAGGAAGGAAGGAAGGAAGGGAGAGAGGGAGGGAGGGAGGAGGAAGGAAGGAAGGAAGAAGGGAGGGAGGGAAGGAAGGTAGGAAGGAAAGAAGAAAGGAAAAAGGCAGGGAGGACGGAAGGAGAAAGAGAGAGGGAAGGAAGAAAAAGAGAGAGAGAGGGAAGGAAGAAGGGAGGGAGAGAGGGAGAAATTGGGGAAAGAAGGAAGGAAGGAGGGAGAAAGAGGGAGGGAAGGAAGAAAAAGAGAGAGAGAGGGAAGGAAGAAGGGAGGGAGAGAGGGAGAAATTGGGGAAAGAAGGAAGGAGGGAGGGAGAAAGAGGGAGGGAAGGAAGAAAAAGAGAGAGAGAGGGAAGGAAGGAAGAAGGAAGGAGGGAGAAAGAGGGAGGGAAGGGAGAAAAAGAGAGAGAGAGAGAGAGGGAAGGAAGAAGGAAGGAGGGAGAAAGAGGGAGGGAAGGGAGAAAAAGAGAGAGGGGGGGGAGGAAAAAGGAACGGCGAGAGAAATCGGGGAAAGAAGGAGGGAGGGGAGGGAAGGAAGGAAGGAAGGTCAGCAGTCTGACCCGGGTCAAGCGTGCCGTCTGAACCAGGCAGATCTCCACGCAACCCAGCAATGCCAGCAAGCCGCGGGACCACCCCCCGCTCTGCCCACCCCCGGGAGGAAGCAAGCGAGCGGTGGGGGGGGGAGGCCAGGGGACCCCCGAAAGAGGGAGGGAGGGAGGGGGGCGCTGGGCTCACCCCACCATCCGCGTGTAGGGCGCCGGCATCGCGTCCCCCGGATCGGCAGCAGCAGCCCGCGCGGCTCCGGCTGGCGCGGGGCGTCGGGGCGCCGGGTTAAGAAGGCGAGGGCCGGGCCGAGCCGGGCGGGGAGGCGCGAAGCCTGGCCCGGGCTCCGGAGCCCGCCCGCCCGTCTCATAGGCTGCCCGGGGCCAGGCCCTCCGCCCGCCCGCCCGGCGGCCGCGTCGGCATCTGATGTAACCCCGCCCGCCTCTTGCTCGGCCATGGCCATCCGGGAAACGGGGGGACTCCTGCCCACGTGCAGAAGGCAGGGAGGGCGCCGGTCTCCTGCAGGGCAGGCAGCCCTCGGCTGAGGGCCACAAAGGAGCGCTCGGAGAAAATGAAATGAGGAAAGTCAGGCTCTGCCTTTAGGCCAGGAAGACCCCCCCCGTCCCCCCACCGCCCCCTGCACAGGGAGAATAAAAGAGGTGGATCCTAGCTCAACAGGAGCAATATAGAAGAGAAGAGTAGAGAAGGGAAGAAAAAATATAGAATAGAATAGCAAATGAATAGAATAGAGTAGAATAAAGTGAAGAATAGAATAGAATAGAATAGAATAGAATAGAACAGAATAGAATAGAATAGAATAGAATAGAATAGAATAGAAATAAGGAATAGAATAGAATAGAGTGAAGAATAGAATAGAATAGAATAGAGTGAAGAATAGAATAGAATAGTGAAGAATAGAATAGAATAGAACAGAACAGAATAGAATAGAATAGGAATGAAGAATAGAATAGAATAGAATAGAGTAGAATAGAGTGAAGAATAGAATAGAATAGAGTATAGAATAGAGTATAGAATAGAATAGAATAGAGTGAAGAATAGAATAGAATAGAGTGAAGAATAGAATAGAATAGAATAGAATAGAATAGAATAGAGTGAAGAATAGAATAGAATAGAATAGAATAGAGTGAAGAATAGAATAGAATAGAATAGAGTGAAGAATAGAATAGAATAGAATAGAGTGAAGAATAGAATAGAATAGAATAGAGTGAAGAATAGAATAGAATAGAGTGAAGAATAGAATAGAATAGAATAATGAAGAACAGGATAGAATATATTTAGATTAGATTAGATTAGATTAGATTAGATTAGAATAGAATAGAATAGAATAGAATAGAATAGAATAGAATGAAGAATAGAATAGAAATACAGAATAGAGTAGAATAGAATAGAATAGAATAGAATAGAATAGAATAACAGACTTGGAAGGGACCTCGGAGGTCATCTAGTCCAACGCCCTGCTCAGGCAGGAAACCCTATACCATTTCAGACAAATGGTTCTCCAATCTTTCCTTAAAAACTGTAAGTGTTGGATCTTGGAGTCCTAGTGGACAACCCCTTAAATAGGAGCCAGCCGTGTGCAGCAGCTGCCAAAAAGGCCAACACGATCCTAGGCTGTATTAACAGAGGGATGGAATCAAGATCACGGGAACGTGTTAATATCACTTTACAACGCCTTGGTAAGGCCACACCTGGAATACGGCATCCAGTTTGGGCCGCCACAATGTTAAAAAAAGATGTTGAGACTCTAGAAAGAGTGCAGAGAAGAGCAACAAAGAGGATTAGGGAAACAATTAACCAGTGGAACAGCTGGCCTGCGGAAGCTGTAGGTGCTTCATCATTTTTAAGAAGAGACTGGACAGCCATTTGTCTAAAGTGGTCTAGGGTCTCCTGCTTGAGCAGGGGGTTGGACTAGATGACCTCCAAGATCCCTTTCTATTCTCCTCCTCCTGCTTTTTAAGAAGACACTGGACAGCCACCTGTCTGAAATTGTAGATGGTCTCCTGCTTGAGCAGGGGGTTGGACTAGATGACCTCCAAGGCCCCTTCCCACGCTCTTCTGATTGAGGACTACCTGTAACTCCCAGCAGCCTTCTTTGAAAATTAAAATGGGGAAGGTGGGGAAGGAGAAGAGAAAGGAACAACAGGGCGGGTGGTTTGGTAGAAGATTAAGCAAAGATCAGCGGTGGTCAACCACGGCCCCTTTATGACGCGTGGACTTCAACTCCCAGAATTCCTGAGCCAATTGGCTGAGGAATTCTGGGAGTTGAAGTCCACGCGTCATAAAGGGGCCGTGGTTGACCACCCCTGGCTTTGATGATCTTCAGGGAATCAGGACAGCCCTCAACTTGCCAACTATTCATTCCGTGACTATTCAAATTGTTGAAAAATAGGGACAACTGTCTCACTTAGCAACAGAAATTCGGGGTCGTAGGTCAAGGACTGCCTTGGACCAGCCACGTGGTGGCTGTTTCGGTGCTGCTGATGAGCCCAGTCATGTCATGATTCGCTTAACGATCCCATTGCTTAGCGACAGGAGTTCGGGTCCCAATTGTCATAAACCAGGGGTAGGCAACCTTGGCTCTTTTATAACTCGTGGACTTCAACTCCCAGAATTCCTGAGCCAGCATGGGGGAACTATGGTCCCTTCATGACTTCTGGACTTCAACTCCCAGAATTCCTGAGCCAGCATGGGGGAACTATGGTCCCTTCATGACTTCTGGACTTCAACTCCCAGAATTCCTGAGCCAGCATGGGAGAACTTCGGCCCCTTCATGACTCGTGGACTTCAACTCCCAGAATTCCTGAGCCAGCATGGCTCAGCTTGGAAACCTCTCCCTTTTCCCTCAGCGTGGCTGGCTCAGGAATTCTGGGAGTTGAAGTCCACGAGTCATAAAAGAGCTGAGGTTGCCTAGCTCTGGCCTAGGCCTAGGCCGCTTTATGACTCGTGGACTTCAACTCCCAGAATTCCTGAGCCAGCATGGCTCAGCTTGGAAACCTCTCCCTTTTCCCTCAGCATGGCTGGCTCAGGAATTCTGGGAGTTGAAGTCCAGCAGTCATCAAGGGAGCCATAGTTCCCCCATGCTGGCTGAGGAATTCTGGGAGTTGAAGTCCACCACTCATAAAAGGGCCAAGGTTGCCTACCCCGGTCATAAACGGAGGAGTACTTGTACAGTTCGCGCCCAAATATTCAAATTCAGAGAAATTTCCAAAGAGTTTGGCTCAAAGACACCCCCACCCCCACCACCTTAAGCGGGCCGTCTGAACAAGGAAATGATAAGCGGCAATAGACTGCCCCTGTCCAGGGAGGTTCTACTAAAGGTCATGTAGAAATTCACTTCCAGGCTAAATCTTTTTTTTTTCTTTTCCCCTTCTTTTGGAACGGTTTAACGATCTCTTCCAAGATTTCCAAAGTCACTTAAGGCAAGACTTTTTTAACCGAAATACGAAGCTCGGCCTTGTTCCATAGGCCAGGTTTGCCGTGACAAAAATAAGAGAGAGAGAGAGATAACCGTGATCCCCTTTGATCTCCTGATTCAACAATGCCAAAGTACAGCAAACAAGCTTCTTCCTAGCAGGATATATATTTTTTTGTGTGCGCGGTTTCAAAAGCCCAGTCCAGAAAAACAGAACAGGGGCCGTTGGGCGGGCGGACGTCATGGAGATGGGCAAAGTCTACAAACGCCAGAGGACATTTCTGGCCATGTTTATGGAGCTTTGTGCGAAGCAGATGGAGGCCCTGTGCCCAGCGGTAAATCCCAGGGTGTTTACTTCCAAAATGTCCTTGGGTTGACCACCATAAATGGGTCATGGAGTGAAGGGGCCGCCCAGAGTCCTTTGTGGAGATGGGAGGCTGTAGAAATTACAATTGAATCAAATCAAAAATATCGGGAAGAGAAGAGCCCCACGAAAACCAGAAAATCTACAAGGATTCGGCATGGTCCCAATCTCACACGGAATAGAATAGAATAGAGTAGAGTAGAGTAGAGTAGAGTAGAGTAGAGTAGAGTAGAGTAGAGTAGAGTAGAGTAGAGTAGAGCAGAGTAGAATAAAATAGAATAGAAATGGAATGGAATGGAATAGAGCAGAATAGAGTAAAGTAAAGTAAAGTAAAATAGAATAGAAATGGAATGGAATAGAGCAGAGCAGAGTAGAATAAAATAGAATAAAAATGGAATGGAGTAGAACAGAGCAGAGCAGAGCAGAGCAGAGCAGAATAAAATAGAATAGAAATGGAATGGAATAGAGTAAAGTAAAATAGAATAGAATAGAAATGGAATGGAATAGAGTAGAATAAAATAGAACAGAAATGGAATAGAAATGGAATAGAGTAGAGTAGAATAAAATAGAATAGAAATGGAATAAAGTAGAGTAGAATAGAATAATAGAGTAAAGTAATAATGGAATGGAATGGAATGGAATAGAATAATAATAATAATAGTAATAATAATAATAATAACAATAGAATAAAACAATAACAGAACAGAACAGAATAGAATAGAAAGCAGAGTTGGAAGGGACTCGGAGGTCTTCTAGTCCAGCCCCCTGCTCAAGCAGGAGACCCTCTGATCATTTCAGACAAAGTGGCTGTCCAGTCTCTTCTTAAAAACCTCCAGTGATGAAGGACCCACAGTTTCTGGTGGCAAGCTGTTCCACTGGTTAATTGTCTTCATTGTTAGGAAGTTTCTCCTTAATTCCAGGGGTTGTTTCCCTTTGCCTTCTGGTGCTTTGGAGAATAACGTGACCCCCTCTTCTTTGTGGCGGCCCCTCAAACACCAGAAGACTGATATCATGTCTCCCCTATTTCTTTTTTTCTTTAGACCAGCCAAACCCAAGTCCCGTAGCCGTTCTTCTTCCTATGTTTTAGTCTCCAGGCCTTGGATCCTCTTAGTTGCTCTTCACTGAACTTTTTCCAGGCGGAAAGGAAAACTTTTTCCTTCCTTTCTCACGGGAGGTTAATAACCTTTCCAAGGTTAAAATACGTGGACTTCAATTCCCAGAAGGGCACTGGATAGTTTTGACCGGTTTTAAGCCAGCTCAGATGCGTCATTTCTTCAGCTAGGTGGGTGATCTGTCAGAACAAACACGCCTGCAGAAATATACCTATTTTTCGGCTTCTGAATTTGAGCCTTCAACCATTTTTTTTGCAATTTTTGATCCCAAGCAATTCAGTGACCTTTCCAAGTGTGTGTGGGGGGGTGGAAATAAGTGTTTAAAGCAGTGGTTCTCAACCATTTTCAGGTTGAGACCCCACTTGCGCCGCCCTTGCGCGCCGTGACCCTGACCCGGGCACACGCGCGCGCCCGTGCGCACAACAGGCCGATCCGCGCATGTGCGGTGCACATGCAACGAAAAAAGTAATAATAAAAAAATAAAAATAATAAAAAAAACAAAACAAAATGGCGGACCGCGACGGGCCAATCCGCACATGCGCGGCACGCGCGCGACGGCCAGAACCGCGCATGCATGGCATGCACGCAACGAAAAAATAAAATCAAAAAAATAAATAAATAAATAAATAACAATAAAAAAAAACAAAATGGCGGACCACCCCCGCGAAATGGTCATTCGACCCCAAATGGGGTCGCGACCCATAGGTTGAGAACCGCTGGTTTAAAGCAATGAAGAAATGTACGGCTTGCCTGCAGATTCACACAGACACAATGAGAAGGGAACGCATCCCGTGATTTAGATAACAGGAAGCAAGTCGCAAGAGAGCCTCTGAACGTGTGCAGAGAGCCCAGGTGTGATTGTGAAGGAAAAAGAAACCAGGCATTTAGCATCCAAGCTTCTAAGCCGGAAGAAGTTAGTTCCAGAATATTTGAACCCCTGCGCCACCGTTTCTCTTATCTCAGCAACGTCCAGATGTGTGGACGTCAACTCCCAGAATTCCCTAGCCAGCACAGTTGAATTCTGGGCGTTGAAGTCCACGTATCTTAAAAATTGCCCAAATTGAGAAACTTTTCTCTACGTTTTCGACTCTAGAAGTTAGGAATTTTGATTGTATAGGTTTTTTTAATTTTTTTTTTTTAAAAAGTCCGTTTAAACTATTCTGATTTCTTTGACATTTTCGCTTCTTCCCTGTCCCTTGTTCATTTTAAGCTTTTGAATTCTGGAGAAGGGGTAAATACGCACAGCCTTTTTTTTATGGGTTTCGTACAATACAGGTAGTCCTCGACCTACGGCCGCAACTGAGCGCCAAATTTCCGTTGCTAAGCGAGATATTTGCCCCATTTTACGACGTTTCTTCCCACGGTGGTTAAGAGAATCACTGCAGTTGTTAAGTTAGTAACAGGGTCATTAAGTGAATCTGACTTCCTCTTTTGACTCTGCTTGTCAGAAAATCACAAAAGGGGATCACACAACCCCAGGACACCGTGACCGTCATAAATATGAGTCAGCTGCAAAGCCTCTGAATTTGGATCACATGACCACAGGGATGCGGCAACGGTCATAAATATGAAAAACAGTCACAAGTGCCTTTTTTCCCCAGTTCCTGTTGTAAAGTCACTAAACCAATAGTTATAAACCAGGGACTTACCTTTATTAAATTACGATTGGAATTTAGTAGGTACTATGGAAACACTATGGATTGTGTGCAGTGCAGCTTCTGGCCACGAGGTGGCAATGTCAGCCTAGAATGAAGCCAGTTTGGCCCAGATTTTAATGTTTTTTTTTTATACCCGCTTTCCTCTTTCATTGCTGGACTACAGCGACCAGGCTGCCTGTGCATTATGGAATCTGTAGTCCACCACATCCACAAAACATACTCCCCCTGGGGGGGGAGTTTTTGACCCCCTCGGAGAGGGTCCGCAACTTGGGCGTCCTCCTCGATCCACAGCTAAATTTGGAACATCATCTTTCGGCTGTGGCGAGAAGGACATTTGCCCAGGTCCGCCTGGTGCACCAGTTGCGGCCCTATTTGGACCGGGAGTCTCTTCTCACAGTCACCCATGCCCTTATCACCTCGAGGTTCGACTACTGCAAATGGGGCAACCTTTGAAAAACGCTCGGAGACTTCAGGTAATGCAGAATGCAGCCGCGCGAGCTGTATTCGGCTTACCCAGAAATGCCCACATTTCGGCATCACTCCGCGAGCTGCATTGGCTGCCAATTGGTCTCCGAACCCAATTCAAAGTGTTGGTTACGACCTATAAAGCCCTACATGGCATCGGACCAGGTTACTTACGGGACCGTCTGCTGCCCCATGAATCCCAGCGGCTGGTTAGGGCCCACAGAGTAGGCCTTCTCCAGGTCCCGTCAGCCAGACAGTGTCGCCTGGCGGGGCCTAGGGGAAGAGCCTTCTCTGTTGCGGCCCCGGCCCTCTGGAACCAACTCCCCCCGGAGGTCCGTATTGCCCCCACCCTCTCCGCCTTTCGCAAATTATTGAAGACCCATCTTTGCCGGCAGGCCTGGGGCAGTTAACGCCTTGCCCCAGCCAAGCCAGTGTATGTATGTTTGTATGTCTGTTTCTGGATGATTGGTTGTTTTTAATTAATGGGTTTTATAATGTATTTTAATATTAGATTTCTTTATGTTATTATTCATGTTGTGAGCCGCCCTGAGTTCTTGGAATAGGGCGGCATATAAATCTAATAAATAATAATAATAATAATAATAATAATAATAATAATAATAACAACAACTCCAGAAGGCTCCATTCATGGCGACTGGAATATTTCCTTCGCCGGTCTGGATGGGGAAAGCTGCATGCATCCTTTTGCAAAAACTCCCAGGCAGGCTGAGAAATTTGGGGGAGCTGAAGTCCACAAGCGTTCAAAGTCCTCAGGTTTCGGGGATCCCCGTGATCTCGATGAGGGCATGGAAGGGGGACTCATCAGATTTGCAGATGGCCCCAAGCTGGGGTGAGCGGAATAGCCAGCACTCCAGAAGAAAGGCTTAAGACCCAGAAGGATCTTGACAGACCGGGCCCTAGCTAAGAAAATGAAATTCAACAGTGAAAAAAGTCAGGTTCTACATTTAGGTGAGAACAACCACAAATGCACAGGTATAGAATAGGGGGTACCTTGCTCAATAGTAGCAACTGTGAGAGGGACCTCGGAGTCCTAGTGGACAATCCCTTCAATAGGAGCCAGCCCTGTGCTGCAGTTGCCAAAAAGGCCAACACAGTGCTGGGCTGCATTAACAGGGATAGAATCAAGATCATGTGAAGTGTTGATACCGCTTTACAAGGCCTTGGTAAGGCCACACTTGGAATATGGCATCCAGTTTTGGTCCCCACGATGTAAAAAAAGATGTTGAGACTCTAGAAAGAGTGCAGAGAAGAGCCACAAAGAGGATCAGGGGACTGGAGGCTAAAACATATAAGGAACAGTTGCTGGAATTGGGGATGTCTAGTTTAAGGAAGAGAAGGTCGAGGGGGGGACAGGATAGCAGTGTTCCAGTATCTCAGGGGCTGCCCCAAAGAAGAGGGAGTCAAGCTATTCTCCAAGGCACCTGAAGGCAGGACAAGCAGTAATGGATGGAAACTGATCAAGGGGAGAAGCCACCTAGAACTAAGGAGAAACTTCCTGACAGTGAGGACAACTTAACCAGTGGAACAGCTGGCCACCAGAAGTTGTGGGTGCTCCAACACTGGAGGTTTTTAAGAAGAGACTGGACACCCATTTATCTGAAATGGTACTGTATGGGGTCTCCTGCTTGAGCAAGGGGCTGGACTAGATGACCTCTGAGGTCCCTTCCCACCCAATTATTCTATGTTCTATATTTGCTGAGGTCGGGGGAATTCTGGGAGTTGAAGTCCACCCATCTGAAAGTTGCTGAGCTTGAAAACCGGGGAGGAAAGCATCCAGCAGTTTGCACAACATGTTGTAATGTTTCCCCCCCCCACTGCACACTGGGGGTGTGTGTTAACCCTCTGTTTTCTCCGATTTACATTTGTATGGCTGATCTCTCAATGGAGAATTTGATTGCCTCCCGTGTTGGAGAGAGAGAAGCTTTCCTTAGAAAGGCATCTGACTCACAAGCATCTGCTGAAGACATCTCACAGTTCCTGGTTTCCTTGTTTCTTCCAATCCTAGCCTTGGGAAGGGTCCCTTGAGGTCATCCAGCCCAGCCCCGCAGACGTGACAAAAGACCGACGCAGAGAAAACGGTTCCACGTCGCCTTGTGAACTCATCGGCGTGATCAGAAAGTGTGCCTCGCGCCAATGTCACCCGGCTGAATTGGGATTCTCAGCTGTAACCCCCAAATCCGATCTTTGCACAATTGTGTTTGTGCAATTATTATTATTATTATTATTATTTTTTAAAAAACATGACTTTAACCAACCAGGTGCAAATCTGCTAGGCAGCAATTTTTTTTAATTGATTTGTTATTGTGTAGATGTCTTTATTTACCACCCTGAAGTCTGGGAGTGCTGAGAGAGAGGGAGAAAGAGATCTGGGCAATATCTTTTGTTAGAGGAGAAACCAAGAGGCGACAGTGATCCTTGAGGTCATCCAGTCCAACCCCTGCTGAGATGAACGTGTCCGAGACAAGAAGCCTCTTTAACATCATCAGCATTCAAAGGAAATGGACTTCCTCTTTCCAATTTTAGCTTCATTTCTCAAACTGTTTTTTTGCTTTTTCAATTTACTTTTCTAATATACCGTGGAATTCATCTTCTTGTTATTTAATTCTTTTTTTTTTTTGTCTCACGTAGTCTAAAGTCTGGAATGATGGAGGTCTCATCTAGTGTTTCTCAAGCTTGGCTGCTTTAAGACAGATGGACTTCAACTCCCAGAATTCCACAGCCAGCCATGCTGACTAGGGAATTCTGGGAGTTGAAGACCACCCGTCTTAAAGGGGCCAACCACTCTCTTAAAATCTTATCCTGGAAATCCTTTGGGGAATTTAAAATTTCCTTGCAAAGGGGGACCTTCCCAGTTTTTTTTTAATTTCTTCCTCACAGGATGCTTTTCCAGCTTTCGTGACCAGCCTGGCTTCGGGACTTTTCCCTAAATCTGTTCCAGTTTCTCTGACTCCTCCTTAAAATTTTTCAAATAAATTCAATAAATGTGAACGTTGTATCAACAGAGGCACAGACTCAAAATCACACCAAGTATTAGTACCACTTTATAAAGCCTCTCGTGAGGCCACACCTGGAATCCTGCGTCCAGTTTTGGTCCCCACATTACAAAAAAAAAAAAAAAAAAGATGTTGAGACTTTGGGGGGAAAACAAAAGTGCAAAGAAGAGCAACTTAGATGATTTAAAGGCCTGGAGACTAAAACATAGGAAGAAGAACGGCTGCAGGAATTGGGTATGGCTGGTCTAGAGAAAAAAATTGGACATTATATCATGTTGTATGGGTGGGTATAGTTTATAGTTTTATACTGTATTACTATTTTAAATGATTTATATATTTTTGTACTTGTATTTCTGCTGTAAGCCGCCCTGAGTCTGGGGAGAAGGGCGGCATATAAGTCAAAATAAATAAATAAATAAATAAATCATAATGTGACATTATCTGCCACAAAGAAGAGGGAGTCAAATTATTCTCCAAGACGCCTGAAGGCAGGACAAGAAGCAATGGATGGAAACTGATCCAAGAGAGAAACAACCTGGAATTAAGGAGGAACTTCCTAACAGTGAGGACAATTAACCAGTGGAACAGCTGGCCACCAGAAGTTATGGCTGCTCCATCACTGGAGGTTTTTAAGAAGAGACTGGACAGCCGTTTATCTGAAATGGTAGAAGGATGGACTACAAGACCTCCAAAGGTCCCTTTCAGCTCTATTCTGGATGATAAATCAGGATGCCCAGAACAGGGGACAGAACTGCAGGAAGATTCGGACCAAATAGAATAGGGTGGAACGGTTGAATTCCTTGGTTTGGAAACTCCACATCTGTAGATGCAGCTTTAAAATTGTCTTTGGCTTTTTTTTTTGCGGCTGTACTAGCCTGCTGGCTCACGGCCTCCTGGCCATCTGCAACAATTCCAAATATTTTTTTTTATAGATGCTGTTTCCATCAGTACATGAAGAAATCATATTTATATGCCAAGCCTCTGAAGGGTAGCATAAAATCCCTGAAAATGACCTTGCATTTGATATCTGTTTCCTGGGTGAAGCCCTTCGTATGTCTCTCTGTTAAATGACATCTAGTTATCATCAACCCATTTCTTTAACATGGTCTAGTTAAGGAACCAGATTAGAAACCAGGAGACGGTGAGTTCTCGTCCTGCCTTAGGCATGAAAGCTGGCCGGGTGACTTTGGGCCAATCACCAGGAGGCTGTGAATTCTAGTCCCGCTTTAGGCATGAAAGCCAACTGGGTGACTTTGGGCCAATCACCAGGAGGCTGTGAGTTCTAGTCCTGCCTTGGGCATGAAAGCCAGCTGGGTGACTTTGGGCCAATCACCAGGAGATGGTGAGTTTTAGTCCCGCCTTAGGCATGAAAGCCAACTGGGTGACTTTGGGCCAATCACCAGGAGGCTGTGAGTTCTAGTCCTGCCTTGGGCATGAAAGCCAGCTGGGTGACTTTGGGCCAATCACCAGGAGATGGTGAGTTTTAGTCCCGCCTTAGGCATGAAAGCCAACTGGGTGGCCTGGGACCAATCACCAGGAGAGAGGGAGTTCTAGTCCCGCTTTAGGCATGAAAGCTGGTTGGGTGACTTTGGGCCAATCACCAGGAGATGGTGAGTTCTAGTCCCGCCTTAGGCATGAAGGCCAACTGGGTGACTTTGGGCCAATCACCGGAGATGGTGAGTTCTAGTCCCGCCTTAGGCATGAAGGCCAACTGGGTGACTTATCATAGAATCGTAGAGTTGGAGGGGACCTCCCGGGTCATCGAGTCCAACCCCCTGCTCGAGGCAGGATTCCCTAAACCATCCTAGACAGATGGCCGTCCAGTCTCTGCTTGAAGACCTCCATCGAAGGGGAGCTCACCACCTCCTGTGGCAACCCGTTCCACTGGTCGATCACCCTTACTGTTAGAAATTTTTTTCTAACCTCCAATCTGAATCTTCTCCCCTGCAGTTTCATCCCATTGTTTCTAGTCCTTCCTTGGGCAAGTGAGAACAGGGCTGATCCCTCTGCACTGTGACAGCCCTTCAGGTATTTGTAGACAGCTACCGGTATCATGTCTCCTCTCAGTCTTCTTTTCTGTAGACTAAACATTCCCAATTCCTTTAACCGTTCCTCATAGGACATGGTTTGTAGACCGTTCACCATCTTGGTAGCTCTCCTTTGAACCTGCTCCAGTTTGTCAGTGTCTTCCTTGAACTGGGGTGACCAGAACTGGACACAGTACTCCAGGTGAGGTCGGACCAAGGCAGAGTAGAGGGGAATAATAACTTCACCTGATCTGGACTCTATGCTTCTCTTGATACACCCCAGGATCCTGTTGGCCTTTTTTGCAGCTGCTTCACACTGTTGCCTCATGTTCAATCGATGATCCACTAGGACACCGAGGTCCTTTTCACATGTACTGCTGCTCAGCTGGATTCCTCCCATACTATATGCGCTTTTTTCATTTTTCTTCCCCAGATGTAGTACCTTGCATTTTTCCTTGTTAAATACCATTTTATTAGTTGCAGCCCATTGTTCGAGTTTCTCTAAATCTTTTTGAATCCTTTCTCTCTCTGCTCTGGTGTTTGCAATCCCTCCTAGCTTTGTGTCATCTGCAAATTTGATCAGTTTCCCCTCAATTCCCTTATCCAAATCATTTATAAAAATATTAAACATAACTGGGCCCAGAACAGAGCCTTGTGGCACTCTGCTTGAGACTTTCCTCCAGTTGGATGTGCAGCCATTTATAGCCACTCTTTGAGTACGGTTACTAAGCCAGTTATGAACCCACCTAACAGTCACCCTGTCAATCTCATATTTGATCATTTTTTCAATGAGGATGGTGTGAGATACTTTGTCGAAAGCTTTGCTGAAATCCAGAAATACTATGTCTCCTGTATTTCCCTGATCAACCCATTCCGTGATTTTGTCATAGAATGAAATTAGATTAGTTTGACACGACTTGTTTGTTACAAACCCATGTTGACTGCTGTTAATTATTGAATTCCCATCCAAATGCTGACATATATGTTGCTTAATGATTTGTTCAAGAATCTTTCCTGGTATTGAAGTCAGGCTAACGGGCCTGTAGTTCCCTGGGTCTGCCTTCTTCCCTTTTTTGAAGATAGGGACAACATTTGCCTTTGGGTCAATCACCAGGAGACGGTGAGTTCTAGTCCCGCCTTAGGCATGAAGGCCAACTGGGTGACTTTGGGCCAATCACCAGGAGACGGTGAGTTCTAGTCCCGCCTTAGGCATGAAGGCCAACTGGGTGACTTTGGGCCAATCATCGGAGATGGTGAGTTCTAGTCCCGCCTTAGGCATGAAGGCCAACTGGGTGACTTTGGGCCAATCACCAGGAGACGGTGAGTTCTAGTCCCGCCTTAGGCATGAAGGCCAACTGGGTGACTTTGGGTCAATCACCGGAGATGGTGAGTTCTAGTTCCGCCTTAGGCATGAAGGCCAACTGGGTGACTTTGGGCCAATCACCAGGAGACGGTGAGTTCTAGTCCCGCCTTAGGCATGAAGGCCAACTGGGTGACTTTGGGTCAATCACCGGAGATGGTGAGTTCTAGTCCCGCCTTAGGCATGAAGGCCAACTGGGTGACTTTGGGCCAATCACCAGGAGACGGTGAGTTCTAGTCCTGCCTTAGGCGTGAAAGCCAACTGGGTGACTTCCGGCCAGTCACTTTCTCTCAGCCCAATGTACCTCGCCGGGTTGTTGCTGTGAGAAAAATAGAGTAGGAAAGAATATTAGGGATATTCTTCACCTTGAGTTATTTATAATAATAGGAGTCTAGATAAATAAATAATAAACATATCAAAAGTGCTTTGGGCTGAGATTTATTGCTACCTTCCTAAGCTACTGCCGCTGAGTGCTACTCTGACTGCTTCTTGTTTCACAGAATAACAGGGCTGGAAGGGGCCTTAGAGGTCATCTAGTCCAACCCACTTGCTCAGGCAGGAGAACGCTATACCACTTCAGACAAATAGCTGTCCAGTCTCTTCTTCAAAAAAAACCTCCAGTAACGGAGCAGCCATAACTTCTGGTGGCAAGTCGTTCCGCTGGTGAATTGTTCTAACCGTCCGGCAGTTTCTCCTCCGTTCCCGGTTGATGAGTTTCCATCCGTTGCTTCTGGTCCTGCCTTCAGGGGCTTTGGAGAAGAGCTTGACTCCCTCTTCTTTGGGGCAGCCCCTCAAATATTGGAACGCTGCTGTCATGTCGAGCCAGTCCTCCTTTTCACTAGACATACCCCAGTTCCTTTTTTCCTCCCATCCAGGTAACTAAAGAAAACAACACAGGGGCAGAGAGCCTGACCTCGGCCTTAAGGCCACGGGTTCGAATCCTCCTAGGCCCTCAGCAGCCCCAAACGGGCTTCCCTTCGCTTTCTCCCTGCTCCAGAGTTCCTCATTTCTGCTTGCTGAATTGTGCAAGCCTCCAGTTTTTTTTTTTTTTCTCTTATCCGGTGAGGTCAACCAAGTTTCTGGAGGAGACATCACGAGTGGGTCAGCTGAGCTGACTGGACACCCTCACTACCCCCCCCATTCCCGAAGACCAGCTGCCTCCTTCTGCAAAACAGATGGTGAACCACACACTTCTTGAAAGTGCTACAGCTGGCAAACACCCATCCTGCCCCTTTGCAAAAATAAAATAAAATAAAATAAAAAGAAATCCGTACTGCATCAGCAAAACAACAGGGATCCTGGACCAAGTGATGCTGTAGCCTGCTTGCTTAACGCTAAAAGGAGCATTGTGGAATCTTTGGTAGCGTGAACTCTACTGGGTACCGAACCTCTGAGCATGGGCTAAATGCTCCCCCTAGGGGAGAATCGCCTTGAGGGATGGGAGGAAGAGTTACAGGCTGGACCAGTGCTTCTCAACCTTAGTAAGGTTAAGATGGGTGGATTTCGACTCCCGGAATTCCTCAACCAAGATGGGAGTTAGGAACCTTAGTAACTTTAAGATGGGTGGACTTCAACTCCCAGAATTCCCCAGCTGACATGGCTGTTAGTATCCTTAGTAACTTGAAGATGGATGAACTTCAACTCCCAGAATTCCTCAGCCGACATGGCTGTTAGTATCCTTGGGATTGTGGGAAATGCACAACACTGAATGTCCACTTCTTTCAAACACAGCACACTAATATTGGAGATTTAGGGCCGCTGTTAGCTGTAATGTGGAACATATACAGGTACTCCTCAGCTGGCGGCCGCCATTTTTAAGTGAAGTTTTTACAATCCTTTTTACGATCTTTCTTGCCAGGGGGGTTAAGCAGGGTTGGCTCTTTTATGACTGGTGGACTTCAACTCCCAGAATTCCTGAGCCAGCCACGCTGAGGGGAAAGGGAGAAGTTTCCAAGCTGAGCCAGGCTGGCTGGGGAATTCTGGGAGTTGAAGTCCACCAGTCATCAAGGGAGCCATAGTTCCCCCATGCTGGCTCAGGAATTCTGGGAGTTGAAGTCCACTCCTCTTAAAGCAAGCTAGCTAGGGAATTCTGGGAGCTGAAGTCCACCCATCTTAAATCACGGTGGCTGGGGAACTCTGGGAGTTGAAATCCACCCATCTTGAAGCATGGCTGGCTGGGGAATTCCGGGAGTTGAAATCCACCCATCTTAAAGCATGGCTGGCTGGGGAATTCTGGGAGTTGAAATCCACCCATCTTAAAGCATGGCTGGCTGGGGAATTCTGGGAGTTGAAATCCACCCATCTTGAAGCATGGCTGGCTGGGGAATTCTGGGAGTTGAAATCCACCCATCTTGAAGCATGGCTGGCTGGGGAATTCTGGGAGTTGAAATCCACCCATCTTGAAGCATGGCTGGCTGGGGAATTCTGGGAGTTGAAATCCACCCATCTTGAAGCATGGCTGGCTGGGGAATTCTGGGAGTTGAAATCCATCCATCTTGAAGCTGCTGAGTTTGAGAAACACTGCCTTACCTTTTAATTACAATTTAATTATTTTCCCCTTTTCTCCCTCCCTCCCTCTCTCCCACCCTCGCTCTCTCTCTCTACCTCCCTCTTTCTCTCTCTCTCTCTCTGTTCTAGGAAAAAGTATATGAATTGTTGACCTCAGTCCGGACGAAGCTGGAAGGATTTCAAACACACATCTCCAAGTAAGTCTGAATGCAGATTCAAGAAGCGGGACACTTCCTTATGTTTCCGTTGTTAAGTGAATCACACGGTCGTTAAGCACATCTGGCTTCCCCCGTTGATTTTGCAAACAAAAAAAACCAAAACAAGTTGCAAATGGCGATCACTTGACCACCACCCCCCCGGGATTCCACAACTGTCATAAAAACTGCCCCTGAATTTTGATCACGTGATCATGGGGATACCACAACGGTCGTAAGCGTGAAAAACGGTCCTAAGTCAGGGTTGTTTTCAGTGCTTTTGTAGCTTTGACAGTCGCTAAATCAATGCGGACTTCAACTCCCAGAATTCCTGAGCTAGCATGAGGGAAACTTTGGCCCCTTCATGACTCGTGGACTTCAACTCCCAGAATTCCTGAGCCAGTATGACTCAGCTTGGAAACCTCTCCCTTTTCCCTCAGCATTGCTGGCTGAGGAATTCTGGGAGTTGAAGTCCACCAGTCATAAAAGAGCCAAGGTGGCCTATCCCTGGATTGAGGGAATCACTGCGGTCGTTAAGTAAGTATCACGGTTGTTAAGTGAATCCGGCTTCCCCCATTGGCTATCTGAATTTTGATCACGTGACCCCGGGGCTGCCACAACGGTCGTTAAGTGTGAAAAAAACGTAGGTCACTTTCTTCAGAGCCGTTGTCACCTTGAAAGGTCACTAAGGAACTGTCGTAAGTTGGAGGACCATCTGCAATCTTAACAAGGGACTAAATATTGAGATTATCAAAGTGTCAATTCCACATTTGGTCAATTGCATTCCAGTCCTCATTCTGCTTCTCCTCTCCCCCCCACCCGCCCCGCTGAAAATTTACTTTAAAAAGCTCTGCCTATTCTCAAGGTGGCTAATTTCCCTTTCAGCTTCCGATGAATTTCTGGATCTTTTTGGGGTGACCAGTCTCCTGCTTAAGCAAGGGGTTGGACTAGATGACCTATATGGTCCCTTCCAACTCTGCCTATTCTATTGTATTCTATTTATTGTATTCTATTGTATTGTATTCTGGTCTGGTCCGATCCGGTCCATTCCATTCCATTCCTTATTTCTATTCTATTCCTTATTCCTTATTTCTATTTCTATTTCTATTTCTATTCTATTCCTTATTTCTATTCTATTCCTTATTTCTATTCTATTCCTTATTTCTATTCTATTCTATTCTATTCTATTCTATTCTATTCTATTCTATTCTATTCTTATTCCTTATTTCTATTCTATTCTATTCTATTCTATTCTATTCTATTCTATTCTATTCTATTCTATTCTATTCTATTCTATTCTATTCATTGTTTTAGTATTCTATTCTATTCTATTCTATTTCTATTTCTATTCTATATTTTATTATTCTATTCCATTTTATTCTGTTCTATTTCTATTTCTGTTCCACTCTATTTTATATTTTATTATTCTATTCTATTCTATTCTATTCTATTCTATTCTATTCTATTCTATTCTATTCTATTCTATTCTATTCTATTCTATTCTATTCTATTCTATTCTATTCCATATATTCTATTTTGGTCTGTTCTACTCTGTTCCACGTGCATTTTCCCCTCTCCTCCATCCGTTGGCCCCCTGAACTCCCCTCTACCAAGTCATTGGAAAGCTCCAGACAGTTCCTCTGCTTAAAATCTCGAGTTGCAACACAACTTGGATGTGTCCAAAACCACTTTGTGCTGAGTCAGGGAAGAAAGTGTTAGATGGGGGTGCTGAGTCATTTTTCGGTCTGGATGCAACCTGGTTTGGGCACGCTAGTTCCTCTCTCAGAAGGGTGGAACTGCTTTCTTCACCAAACTGAAATATATATATGTGTACACACACACACACACACACACACACACACACACACACACACACACACACACACACACACATTGGGGGCCTGTGTCATGCCTCACTGCCCGGACAGCAAAATAGAAACAACTGAGAACATCGGAAAAAGAAAAAAAATATTCAGGAATATTATCTCAGCCTTTTAAGCAGCTGTTAGAGTGAGCACCCCACTATTTTTATGACTTTGCAAAATCAGTTCCAGGGACTGGCACTTCTGAACGGAACATCTTGAATTTTGCTGACCTGTAAAATAAGCAGCTTCTGAGGCCCAACATTCATTTTCTGCGTTGGTCTCTCAGGTCCCCGTTCGATTATTTTATTTATTTGTAACCTACCCTTGTTATTTTTACATTAACACACGGCGGGGAGCACATCCAGGGCACCTTCCTCTTCCTGTTTTCCCCACAACAGAAACCCTGTGAGGTGGGTTGGGCTGATTTGGCCCTAAGTCAGCAGCCGACTTTCATGGCTAAGGCAGGACTAGAACTCCCAGTCTCCTGGGGATTGGCCCAAAGTCACCCAGCCGGCTTTCTTGCCTAAGGTGGGACTACAACTCTCCCGTCTCCCAATGATTGGCCCAAAGTCACCCACTCGTCTTTCATAGCTAAGACTGTACTAGAACTCACTGTCTCCTAGTGATTGGCCCAAAGTACCCCAGCCAGCCTAAGGCAGGACTAGAACTCTCTGTCTCCTGGTGATTGGCCCAAAGTCACCCAGCTGCTTTCATGCCTAAGGCGGGACTAGAACTCTCTGTCTCCTGGGGATTGGCCCAAAGTCACCCAACCAGATTTCTTGCCTAAGGTGGGACTAGAACTCTCCCGTCTCCCAATGATTGGCCCAAAATCACCCACTCGTCTTTCATAGCTAAGACTGTACTAGAACTCACTGTCTCCTAGTGATTGGCCCAAAGTACCCCAGCCAGCCTAAGGCAGGACTAGAACTCTCTGTCTCCTGGTGATTGGCCCAAAGTCACCCAGCTGCTTTCATGCCTAAGGCAGGACTAGAACTCTCTGTCTCCTGGTGATTTGGCCCAAAGTCACCCACTCGTCTTTCATAGCTAAGACTGTACTAGAACTCACTGTCTCCTAGTGATTGGCCCAAAATCACCCAGTCGTCTTTCATAGCTAAGACTGTACTAGAACTCACTGTCTCCTAGTGATTGGCCCAAAGTCACCCAACCAGCTTTCTTGCCTAAGGCGGGACTAGAACTCACTGTCTCCTGCTGATTGGCCCAAAGTCACCCAGCTGCTTTCATGCCTAAGGCGGGACTAGAACTCACTGTCTCCTAGTGATTGGCCCAAAGTCCTTCAGCCAGCTTTTATAGCTAAGACTGTACTAGAACTCACTATCTCCTAGTGATTGGCCCAAAGTCACCAAACAAACTTTCTTGCCTAAGGCGGAACTAGAACTCTCTGTCTCCTGGTGATTGGCCCAAAGTCACCCAACCAGCTTTCTTGCCTAAGGCGGGACTAGAACTCACTGTCTCCTGCTGATTGGCCCAAAGTCACCCAGCTGCTTTCATGCCTAAGGCGGGACTAGAACTCACTGTCTCCTAGTGATTGGCCCAAAGTCCTTCAGCCAGCTTTTATAGCTAAGACTGTACTAGAACTCACTATCTCCTAGTGATTGGCCCAAAGTCACCAAACAAACTTTCTTGCCTAAGGCGGAACTAGAACTCTCTGTCTCCTGGTGATTGGCCCAAAGTCACCCAACCAGCTTTCTTGCCTAAGGCGGGACTAGAACTCTCTGTCTCCTGGTGATTGGCCCAAAGTCACCCAGCTGCTTTCATGCCTAAGGCGGGACTAGAATTCTGTCTCCTGGTGATTGGCCCAAAATCACCCAGTCGTCTTTCATAGCTAAGACTGTACTAGAACTCACTGTCTCCTAGTGATTGGCCCAAAGTCACCAAACCAGCTTTCTTGCCTAAGGCAGGACTAGAACTATCTGTCTCCTGGTGATTGGCCCAAAGTCACCCGGCCGGCTTTCATAGCTAAGATAGGACTAGAATTCACACTCTCCCCTTTTCTAAGCCTGCTGCCTTTACCACTAGACCAAATTGCCTTTCAATTATCTTTGAATGATAGAAAACTAGAGCAAATGTAATATAATTCCTGGGGTTCGTAAGGGAATACGGGGTACATATTTTCATTTTGCTGGGTGTGGGAGGGAGCTGGTTTCCACGAAGGGCAGGGGGAGACTTCTGACTTTTGGCTCCAAGTGGCCTGCAGTTAACCCTCCTGTGGTCAGCCCTTTTGTGGTCTGTCAATCTTTAAATTGTTTTTTTTCCAGAACTGATAAGATGGTGAGGGGGGGGGAAGCGTCCTTGGTGAGATCCAGGATCTGCAATCATGATTCATAGGATGTGTGGGCAAAATTTGCTGAAACCTGGTTACTAAATCGACCCATCTGCAGAGTTTGCACAGTTCCTGACACCTTTGTAAGTTTACTAACCTGCTGTAACGCTCAATCACTCCAAGATGGAAAACACCCACCAAATTCAGGACGTTGTGTAAATGTAGGTCCTAGCTCTTTAACAGACCTGGTTAAGGAGGTTGTGTGAATGCATCCACTCTAAAGCTTGTTTGTGGTTTGATTCCCTTAACCAAGACCTAGGCATGGAAACCAGGCAGCCTCCAGACTTTGGACACTGAAGTAGACAATTACGATAAATATAGGATATTTTCTCAACTACTGATTGGCTACCAGGGTCAAGTCCCACCTCCCGCTGTTGCTATGCCCAATGGGGATGGGTCCTTAGCCACGGTGCTGTGTAGAGGCTTGATACACCAGCGCAGTGTCTCTCAAGAAGGCGGGTGGACTTCAACTCCCAGAATTCCTCAGTTAATACGGGAGTTTGGGGAATTCTGGGAGTTGAAGTCCACCCCTCTTAAAGGGGCCGAGGTTGAGAAACATTGCATCAATGTATCAGGCAGATCTGGGGACGCTTTGTTTCTCAAGTGACCTTTAACCCTGTCATTCCCTAGACGTCCAGTAGGGACAGTGACATAGCTGTGTCTCTTTGCCGCCCTCTAGTGGTCACTTGGGATGTTGCAGCCCCCCCTGTTCGGGCGCACTCAATCCTTAGCTAACACCTCTGGCTGGATTTTTATTTATTTTTTTAAAAAAATTACCTTTTGGAGCTCCCCATGCAACGGTGTTTCATTTCTGCCTCCCCCACCCCCCCAAAAAAAATTAAGGCCGCTCGACCCATCGAGGCAGACCCGGCTTCGAGAGTCTGCAACTCGGCAAACCCGCGTGGCTTCCTTCCCCCACCCCGCTTGTCAAGATGTGTCAAGATGGAGCAGAGGTTGAAACACCTGATAAGGGGGCCATAAAAATATCAGTGAGCCTGTTATAAGCCGATTAAAGCATAATTGTCACGCTCCGTCCTCACCTGGAGCGAAGGATCAGGGGTAGACAAGGGGGCGAGGCGCCTCGAAAGGACACCCCCCCTCCCCACCCTTGACCAGATGGCCAGGAGCGGAGTTCCTAGTTCTCTGTCTCTGCCCCACCCCATCTCCAAGCCCCCCTACCCAAATGCAAGGCCCAGCCACCGGGCGCCTGAATCCCTCCTGTCTTCTGTCTAATCCTGTAGCGATATGACACCTTTAATGAGCTTTGAATGCAAGCCGATTTGCACCTTCTTCTTCTCTCTCTCTCTCTCTCTCTCCTGCCCCCCCTCTCCATTTCTGATCCCTGGCACAAACAAACAGGTAGATTAAAGTGGGGGTGGGTGTGTGTGGGGGGGAGAGACTTTTAATGGGATCCCTGTCTCTCAAAGGAGGATGGATTCAATTTTCTCTTGATGGGCCAGCCAGGGTCCCTGGAGGTAAAGATTGAACCCTTGTCGTTTCCCACCCAGATCTGCAAAGAAAAAATAAAATAAAATAAAATAAAATAAAATAAAATAAAATAAAATAAAATAAAATAAAATAAAATAAAATAAAATAAAATAAAATAAAATAAAATAAAATAAAATAAAATAAAATAAAATAAAATAAAATAAAATAAAATAAAATAAAATTGAATGTGTGTTTTTACTGTATTTTTTAGATATCTTTGTTTGGGGTTTTTTTATTGTAATTTATTGTTATATATGTGTTGTTAGCCGCTCCGAGTCCCCGGAGAGGAGCGGCATACAAACCCAAATAAAATAAAATAAAATAAAATAAAATAAAATAAAATAAAATAAAATAAAATAAAATAAAATAAAATAAAATAAAATAAAATAAAATAAAATAAAATAAAGTGCCTTGGGGTTTGAAGGTTTCAAGATCAAGTCTGCTCTGGGCCCAGGATGATGGGATGTAGGGGGGGGGCGGCATGGGTCTTTGATTTCATGCTGAAGCTCCAGTCTCCTTAAATAGTCCCCAAAAGTGAGGGGCTGTTTAAAGTGAAGGGAACCCCTTTCTGGGGATTGGTGACCTGGTTAGCACGGATGACGTTCCCTAGTTGGGTCACGAAACGTCTGCAAGGAAACAGTTTTAAAAATGGTGTAAGATGGATGGACAAAACTGAATTATTATATATATGTATATATATATAATTATATAAAAGGGGGTCAGCATACACAGACACACACACACACACACACACCTATACCTATACTTATACATATAATATACTTTCTTTCTCTCTCTCTCTCTATATGTGTGTGTGTGTGTGTATGCATATATGTGTGTGTGTGTGTATATATATGTGTGTGTGTGTATGTATATGTGCACATATTATAATAATAATAATAATAACAACAACAACAATAATAAAGTTGGAAGGGACCTTGGAGGTCATCTAGTCCAACCCCCTGCTCAGGGAGGAAACCCTATACCATTTCAGACAAATGGCTGTCTAGTCTCTTCTTAAAAACTTCCAGTGTTGGAGCATTCACCGCTTCTGGAGGCAGATTGTTCCACTGGTTAATTGTTCTCTCTCTCTCTCTCTCTTTTTATATATATATATATATATATCAGAATAGAGCTGGAAGGGAACTTGGAGGTCTTCTAGTCCAACCCCCTGCTCAAGCAGGAGATCCTATATATGCCATTTCAGACTGTCCAGGCTGTTCTAGTCTCTTCTTAAAAACCTCCAGTGATGAAGCGTTCAGAATTTCTGGTGGCAAGCTGTTCCCCTGGTTAATTAACTCCATTAAAAAACTGGAGGCCTTTAAGGAGAGATTGGAAGGCCACTTGTCTGGAATGGTCTAAAGGTTTCCTGCTCCAGCAGGGGGTTGGACTAGAAGACCTCCAAGGTCCCTTCCAGCTCTGTTCTGATTGTTGTTGGATTTTTTTTGCATTTTTTTAAAAAAAATACTGCCAGAAGAGGGGGGGATTGACAGTAAAGTGCATTTACACCAGGGGTAGGCAACTATGGCTCTTTTATGACTGGTGGACTTCAACTCCCAGAATTCCTGAGCCAGCCATGTTGAAGGGAAAGGGAGAGGTTTCCAAGCTGAGTCAGGCTGGCTCAGGAATTCTGGGAGTTGAAGTCCACCAGTCATAAAAGAGCCATGGTTGCCTACCCCTGGTCTGGGACATCGGCTTGAGCAGGGGGTGGACTAGAAGACCTCCAAGGTCCCTTCCAGCTCTGTTATTCTGTTATTCTGAATGGTCTAGGCCAGGGGTGGGCAACCTGGGCTCTTTTATGACTGGTGGACTTCAACTCCCAGAATTCCTGAGCCAGCCATGCTGAGGAGAAAGGGAGAGGTTTCCAAGCTGAGCCATGCTGGCTCAGGAATTCTGGGAGTTGAAGTCCTTGACTCACAAAAGAGCCACGGTTGCCTACCCCTGGTCTAGGGACTCCTGCTTGAGCAGGGGGTGGACTAGAAGACCTCCAAGGTCCCTCCCAGCTCTGTTATTCTGTTATTCGGAATGGTCTAGGCCAGAGGTGGGCAACCTGGGCTCTTTCATGACTCGTGGACTTCAACTCCCAGAATTCCTGAGCCAGCCACGCTGAGACAAAAGGGAGAGGTTTCCAAGCTGAGCCAGGCTGGCTCAGGAATTCTGGGAGTTGAAGTCCACGAGTCATAAAAGAGCCAAGGTTGCCTACCTCTGGCTTAGGCCTAGGCCGCTTTCTGACTGGTGGACTTCAACTCCCAGAATTCCTGAGCCAGCCATGCTGAGAGAAAAGGGAGAGGTTTCCAAGCTGAGCCAGGCTGGCTCAGGAATTCTGGGAGTTGAAGCCCACGAGTCATAAAAGAGCCAAGGTTGAGGACCCCCTGATTTACACAAACGCAGCCCTGGCTTGGATTCCTCCAGCACCCGCTCTCCTTTGCAGACTTTACTGGGTGGAGAACAAGGCCTGATTGGTAATGATCTTGAAGGGGAAAAAAAAAACAACAAACTCCGACTGGAACAAACTTTGACCCAAAGCCCTGCTCCTTGGCTGAACTCTTTGGGACTTACTTCTGAGTAAACACGGAGACCTTATAAAAAAGAAAAAAAGATAAAAAAAAAAAGCAGATTGCTCTCCTCGCCCCAAGAGATCAGAAGTCCTTCTCAAGTTCCCTATAATTGCTTTCTTATCTCCTTCTCTCTCCCCCCTCCTTCTCTCTCCCCTCCTTCTTTCTCTTTCTCTTTTCTTTTTTCCTGGCCAAATTTTCAGTCCATTTCCCGATAGAGATTGGAAATTCAACAGGGATGTTGGGACTCTGTGGAAAGAGTGCAGAGAAGAGCAGCAAAGATGCTAAGGGGGCTGGAGGCTAAAACATAGGAAGAAGGACTGCAGGAATTGGCTAAGTCTAGTTCAGGGGTCTTCAACCTCGGCCCTTTTAGGACTTGTGGACTTCAGCTCCCAGAATTCCTCAGCCAGGAAGTCCACAAGTCATCAAAGGGCCAAGTCTGAAGACCCCTGGTCTGGATCTAAGCCAGCGGTTTCATCAAAATGGCCGACTGAGGAATTCTGGGAGTTGAAGTCCACAAGTCCTAAAAGGGCCAAGTTTGAAGACCCCTGGTCTGGATCCAAGCCCAGGGTTTCATCAAAATGGCTGACTGAGGAATTCTGGGAGTTGAAGTCCACAAGTCCTAAAAGGGCCAAGTTTGAAGACCCCTAGTCTGGATCCAAGCTCATGGTTTCATCAAAATGGCTGACTGAGGAATTCTGGGAGTTGAAGTCCACAAGTCCTAAAAGGGCCTAGTTTGAAGACCTCTGATCTGGATCCAAGCCCATGGTTTCATCAAAATGGCCGACTGAGGAATTCTGGGAGTTGAAGTCCACAAGTCATCAAAGGGCCAAGTTTGAAGACCCCTGGTCTGGATCTAAGCCCGCAGTTTCATCAAAATGGCTGACTGAGGAATTCTGGGAGTTGAAGTCCACAAGTCCTAAAAGGGCCAAGTTTGAAGACCCCTGGTCTAGTTTAATGAAGAGAAGGACAGGGGGACATGAGAGCAGCGTTCCAATATTTGGGGGGGGGTTGCCACAAAGAAGAGGGGGGGTCCACCTATCCTCCAAAGCACCAGAAGACAGGACAAGAAGCAGCGGATGGAAACTAACCAGGGAGAGAAGCAACCTAGAACTAAGGAGGAATTTCCCAACAGTGAGAACAATTAACCAGTGGAACTGCTTGCCTCCAGAAGCGATGCGTGGGCTTTTAAGAAGAGGACTGGGCAGCCATTTGTCTGAAATGGTCTAGGGTTTCCTGCTTGAGCAGGGGGTTGGACTAGATGACCTCCCAGGTCCCTTCCAAGTTGGTTATTCCGTTAAGGAGAGACTCAGCATGCCCAGGATTAGGTGGGGAACTTTACCTGTTGAACTTCTTAGGACGCCGGCGGACGGGGCGGGGCGGGGAGGTGCTGCTGTGCATTAGAGGAACCCTTTTGGAAAATAAGGTGGTTCTCCCCCCCCCACCGCCCCCAATTTCAGAGCAGGGGGCAAAATCTCTCTGACGGGAGCCTCATGCTGACTTTGCATGGGATGCCAAAACTGAAGAACGGGGTAGAGCTCAAACAGAAAACAGGTCTGATTTTTCAATATTTGGAATTTTTGATTGATTTATTTTTTTTCCAATTTTTTCCATTCCCCCCCCCCAAAGTTATTATTCAGTGCTTTGGGGGATTCTGGGGCAAGAGCTAGCCCTGTTATCTTCTCTTCCTTCCCCGCAGATACAGAGTAATCTTTATTTGGGGCCTGGCACGCCGGAAAAAGCGACCGCAAAGAATTAGAATAACTTGAGTTGGAAGAGACCTCGGAGGTCAGCTAGTCTAACCCACTCCTCAAGCAGGAAACGTTATACAGGTTGGTCCCCGGCTTACCGCCGTTCATTTAGCAACCGTTGGAAGTCACTACGGCACTGGAAAAAAAAAGGGACTTAGGACTGTTTTTCACGCTTAACGACATCTCCCACAGTCACGTGATCAAAATTCAATGGCTTGGCCACTGACTCGTATTTACGACAGTTTCAGCGTCCCCCCCTGGGGGGTCACGTGATCCCCTTTTGCCCCTTCTGATCCACAAAGTCAGCGGGGGAAGCCGGATTCCACTTTATAAGCGTGTCACTCACTTAACAACTGCCGGGATTGACTTAAGAACTGCCGCAAGGAAGGTTGTAAAATGAGGCAAAATTCACTTAACAAGGGCTTCATTTAGTTGGGCTCGACTGTGGTCGTAAGTAGAGGACTACCTGTGTCATTCTGGACACATCTCTTCTTAAAAACTTCCCGTGAGGGAGCACACCCACGAATTCTGGAGGCAAGTAGTTCCACTGTTTAATTTTTCTTGACTGTGACGAAATTTCTCCTTAATTCCAGGTTGCTCGTCTCCTTTGATTAGGCGTTGAAAAGCCAAACCAAAAGCTAAAATTTCCCCTCTTTTGGCGCTGAAGTCAGCCACCATTCAAGGTTTAAATCTGTCAAGAAGTAGAAGGGATTTAGCCGTTTTTGTCAAAGCATGTGCCAAGTTTACGCACCCGAAATGTGTTGCTCTCGTCACGTCCGCAGAAGCGCAAAGCAAATTGCGAAAATAAAATGATTCCGAGATCAAGACGACAGCTCTCTCTGGCTGATGAAATAAATTGCAATCTTGCCTTTAAAACAAAACAAAACAAAAAAAACCCACAACACTTTAACCTTTTCCTAGCCGTCAAAGACCTTTGGCTTGGCTGCCTGGGGATGCTGGAATTTGTAGTCCGCTCCCTTTCAGGGCACCTGTGACCTCCATCCTTACCCAGATCCCCCAGACTTTTTTTTTCAAAAGAGTCCACACAGAATTATTTCTGGATAATTCCCCTTTTTGCCTCTAGCTCTTTCAGTTCTCACGCGGTCCGGTCTGTTTCCAGCACTTCCATGGATGGTGACGGGTTGTGAGTGACAGCCGACCGTCAGGAACATCTGAGCATTCTCCGTCATGGCTTTCTGGACGGTTCTCTGAATCGTCCCGTTAAGCGACTGTTTTGAGGTGCCAGAAGCATGCCTGAACCCTGGGGGGGGGTCTCCCAAGAAGCCAGCACCCCCCCTCAATTACCCCCAACTCGCCTTCTATGGGGAGAATCCAGGCTCACACTGTTGTAAAGTGAATCAGGCATCTCTTACTGACTTTGCCCGGTCATACGGTCGCAAAAGGGGATCACGTGACACCCCCGGGGAGGCTGCAACCGTTATCAATACGAGTCAGGCCGAATTTTGGTCACGTGACCACGGGGATGCTGCAACGGCCGTAACTGTGAAAAAACGGTCATGTCCCTTTTCCCCGGGCCGTTGTAACTTTGAACGGTCGCCAAATGAACGGTTCTAAGTTGAGGACTATTGCAGAATTGGGGAATTGCGATCGAATTCCTACAATGCCTGGGAATTCGGGAAGCCAGCTTCCGCCTTTCTCTCTGGGGAAACTGAGGCATCCCACTGCCGAAAAGTAGAATAGAATAGAAATAAGGAATTAGAATAGAATAGAATAGAATAGAATAGAATAGAATGGAATATAGAATGGAATATAGAATGGAATGGAATGGAATGGAATGGAATAGAATAGAATAGAATAGAATAGAATAGAATAGAATAGAATAGAATAGAATAGAATAGAATAGAATAGAATAAGAAATAGAATGGAATATAGAATAGAATAGAATAGAATAGAACAGAACAGAACAGAACAGAATAGAACAGAATAGAATAGAAATAAGGAATTAGAATAGAATAGAACAGAAATAGGGAATTAGAATAGAATAGAATAGAACAGAAATAAGGAATTACAGAATAGAATAGAATAGAATAGAATAGAAATAAGGAATTAGAATAGAATAGAATAGAAATAAGGAATTAGAATAGAATAGAATAGAAATAAGGAATTGGAATAGAATAGAATAGAATAGAATAGAATAGAATAGAATAGCAGAATTGGAAGGGACCTTGTAGGGCATCTAGTCCAACCCCCTGCCCATACAGTAGTCCCTACACCCTTTCTGGCCACTGTTCTCCTTTGGTGCCAGCCTGCTGCTTTTGCAGCCATAGCTGTTTAACCCCTTTGCATCAGAGATTCTCAAACTTGGAGGAGCCACTGAGGAGAGAGGGGGCAGGAAAGATCCCCCCACTTTTTCAAACCTGATCAAGCTCACGGAGGCCCAAATGGAAGCCTTGTCCGAATCTGGGTTGGTTTCCGGTTCTGCCTTCGCAGCCACAGTGAAGAACGTGGGATGGCAAAATGGTGACAAACAACGATAGTCCGTTCTTGCGATGGTCCTCCCTTCAATCATGGCTTTTAGGGGGGGTCACACAGGCCTGCTAACCCCGGTTAAAGTTCCTAGCCCCTCCAAGTTGGAGGAACCTTGTCTACGGGAGTCCTTGGTGCTCTGTGAGATGGGTGGCTTCTTTGCAGACGTTTCATGACCAAACTAGGAAACATTATCCGTGCATTGATGATGTTATCTACAGTTATCTACAGTTGGCTAATGAAACGTCTGCAAGAAAACCGTCAAGCACCCTTCAGCTCTCCTCTTCCTCCTCCTCCTCCTCCTCCTTTCCATAAACTCCGCTCCCTTCTAGCACTGATGATGTTCCCTAGTTGGGTCATGAAACATCTGAAGGAAACAAGCAAGCTCAGAGAGCATCAAGGACCCTAAAGTCATTGTCGTCGTCATGGTCCTCCTCCTCCTCCTCCTCCTCCTCCTCCCCCTCCTCCTCCCTCCACAATCCCCCCTCCCTTCCAGCACTGATGATGTTCCCTAGTTGGGTCATGAAACGTCTGCAAGGAAACCACCAACCTCAGAGAGCACCAAGGACCCCAAAGTCGTCGTCGTCGTCGTCGTCGTCGTCGTCGTCCTCCTCCTCCTCCTCCTCCTCCTCCTCCTCCTCCTCCTCCTCCCTCCACAATCCCCCCTCCCTTCTAGCACTGATGATGTTCCCTAGTTGGGTCATGAAACGTCTGCAAGGAAACCACCAACCTCAGAGAGCACCAAGGACCCCAAAGTCGTCGTCGTCGTCGTCGTCGTCGTCGTCGTCATCCTCCTCCTCCTCCTCCTCCTCCTCCTCCTCCTCCTCCTCCTCCCTCCACAATCCCCCCTCCCTTCCAGCACTGATGATGTTCCCTAGTTGGGTCATGAAACGTCTGCAAGGAAACCACCAAACTCACAGGCCACCAAGGACCGCCCCCCCCAGCCCTCCTTCTCCTCTTTCTCTTTTTCCCCACAAACCCCCCTCCCTTCTGGTGCTGATGACGATCCCTAGCTTGGTCATATAACGTCTGCAAGGAAACCACCCAGCTCAGAGAGCGCCACAGTTCAACCCTGAAGCTGCCCAATATTCTCCCCTATCCAGCCTTATCTCCGACACCCACTTAACCAGAGTTAGACAGAACGGGTGGACAGCCGGGATTAAACCGTTTAACCCACCTCAGGCCAGCCAGGGACCCAGAGGGAGAAATCCTGGCCGTCTTCCCCCACTCCCCGATCCCATTAAAAGCCTTCCCACCTTCCTAATCTGTCTGTTTATTTGCCTGGGATCAAGGTTTAGAAACGCTCCCCGGCTGGGCTGAGCCGGGAATCCATTAAATGCCGTCTTGGGCCCAGATCAGGATTAAACAGAGCGAAATATGGGTCATTGAAGTTGGAAGGTGTTGGGGGGGAGCAAAGGGGGGGGGGCGGTCAGCGTGGAAGAAAGCTGGGCCAATTAATCTGAGAATATACCTTAAAGTGATTAACAGAGCTGGGCTTTATTTAAAGACAGCTGGTTGAAGGCTGTGCGTTAATCGGTCTTTTTAAAACTTTGCAGGCCAATTGGGAGCGTAATGGAGGGAAATCCCTGCTAAAATTCTCATTTCGAGACATTTCTATCTGTTTGGGAAACAGGAACGGTTGCTGGAATTGGGTATAGGTGGTTTAATGAAGAGAAGGACTTAGGAGGGGACATAATAGCAGTCTTCCAATATTTGGGGGGGGGATGCCCCAAAGAAGAGGGGGTCCCCCTATTCTCCAAAGCGCCTGAAGGCAGGACAAGAAGCAACGGGTGGAAACTAATCAGACAGAGAAGCAACCTAGAACTGAGGAGAAACTTCCTGACAGTTAGAACAATTAACCAGTTGAACCACCTGCCTCCAGAAGCGGTGAATGTTCCAACACTGGAAGTTTTTAAGAAGAGACTGGACAGCCATTTGTCAGAAATGGTGTAGGGTTTCCTGCCTGAGCAGGGGGTTGGGCTAGATGACCTCCAAGGTCCCTTCCAGCTCTATTCTGAGATGATAAATAGATAGATAGATAGGTAGGTAAGTAGGTAGGTAGGTAGGTAAGTAGGTAGATAGATAGATAGATAGGTAGGTAAGTAGGTAGGTAGGTAGGTAGGTAGGTAAGTAGGTAGATAGATAGATAGATAGATAGATAGAGAGGTAGGTAGGTAGGTAGGTAAGTAGGTAGATAGATAGATAGATAGATAGATAAATAGATAGATAGATAGGTAGGTAAGTAGGTAGGTAGGTAGGTAAGTAGGTAGATAGATAGATAGATAGATAGATAGATAGATAGATAGATAGATAGATAGAGAGGTAGGTAGGTAGGTAGGTAGGTAAGTAGGTAGATAGATAGATAGATAGATAGATAGATAGATAGATAGATAGGTAGGTAGGTAGGTAGGTAGATAGATAGATAGATAGATAGATAGAGAGGTAGGTAGGTAGGTAGATAGATAGATAGATAGATAGATAGATATATAGATAGATAGATAGATAGATAGATAGATAGAGAGGTAGGTAGGTAGGTAGGTAGATAGATAGATAGATAGATAGATACCGGTAGATAGATAGATAGATAGATAGATAGATAGATAGATAGATAGATAGATAGATAGATAGATAGATAGATAGATAGATAGAATGACCTCCAGGGTCTCTTCCAACTTTATTATTATTATTATTATTATTATTATTATTATTATTATTATTATTATTATTATTATTATTATTATTATTATTATTATTATTATTATTATTAGTAATCAGCCTCGGAAACAGACCTCCCTCTACAAGGCTCAACTTCTGGGCTGTTGCCTTGACCCATTGAACGATCCACTCGCCCTGTTGTACTTCAGCCTGGCATCTTGTACCCATTGCAGCTTGGCTCCTGAATTTATGAGACAGGCGGGAAATTAGGGTCAATCTGCCTCCCCTGAAAATACAAAAATAAATAAAATTAAATTAAAAAAAACCACACTTCAATTTTGGGCTTTATGAACTTCAGCAGCAGAGGTTGAAATTCAACAGGTTCAGCTTTGCGCTCGGGACATTTCTCTCTTGCTCCCCAGGTCAGGAAAAGTGTCCTCGCCTTACGACCACCAGCCCCAATTTTTTTTTCTTGCAACGGTTCTGAAGTGGATCACTACCGTAGTAAACAGGTTGTTAAGGGAATCTGGCTTTCCCATTGACTTTGCTCGCCAGAAGGTCGCCAACGGGGATCACCCACGACCCCGGGGACGGCGCGACCGTCGTAAATGTGAGTCCGTCGCTAAACCTTTGCGTTTTGACCAGGCGAGTACACTGAAGTGGTCCTTCAGCGCGAAACTGGTCATAAATCCCATTTTTTTCCTCCTGCCAGAAACCCCAAAATGAGTTCTGTCTCCATCCCGCAGCAACTCAACACCTGCCTGGTTTCGGCCTAGCTTCCCGGGAACTCGGCTCACCCTGCCAAGCAGCTAGTCCTCAAGAGGAAACTGGCAGGCAAGCAGTTGAATTGCAGTTTGGAGGGTGGGGGTGCAAAAGATAGAGCTGGAAACGGGGCAGGGCCAGGGATTGGGGAGGGAAGGGGGTCTTTTTTTTGCGGAGGGTGGATTTTTCCTGCTTTTCTGTCCGTTCGGGGGGCTTAACAACAGGGCTGGGTCAGGTGGGGAGGTCACGGACGGTGGGGTGAGGGCGGATGACAGGCTGATGTCCAACTGAATAGGCTGAGAATCCCTTGTCAGGATAGGTTAGCAACGCTGAGCGGGCCCTTTGTCGCCATGTGGGGCTCGGTATTAGCAGAGGGGCGGGCCGGCCCGGGCGCCATGGCAACCCTCCGCCGGCCTGGGGTCCAAACCGGGGACGTCGCTTCTGCCCCACTTCCATCGGGGTGCTGGTTTTTTAACGCCTCTCCAGGGCTGCCGCTGGCGGGTGCGAGTCCAGCCAATTTCTCCGCGCACACACCAGGACTTGAACCCGCCTCCGCCCTTCACGCCTGTTGTGAACGGGACTCCCAGTCCCCTCGTCGCCACCCTGCCCCGAATTGCATCTCTCTCCGCGACGTGGGCTTTGTTTCTGTCCTCTTGGGCACGCACAGAGTGCCCTTTCCTCCCCCCACCCCCGCCAAAGAATCCTTTCCGAGGGTTGCCGAAAGGGCCAACGATCTCTGAGCACGTCTAGAGTGCCTTTTTTCTTTCTTTTTTTCTTTTTTTCTTTCTTTCTTTCTTTCTTTTCTTTCTTTCTTTCTTTTTCCTTCCTTCCTTCCTCCTTTCCTTTCTTCCTTCCTTCCTTCCTTCCCTTTCCTTTCTTTCTTTTTCTTTCTTTCTTTCTTTCTTTCTTTCTTTCTTTCTTTCTTTCTTTCTTTCTTTCTTTCCTTCCTTCCTTCCCTTTCTTTCTCTTTCTTTCTTTCTTTCTTTCTCTTTTTCTTTCTTTCTTTCTTTCCTTCCTTCCTTCCCTTTCTTCCTTCCTTCCTTCCCTTTCTTTCTTTCTTTCTTTCTTTCTTTCTTTCTTTCTTTCTTTCTTTCTTTCTTTCTTTCTTTCTTTCTTTCTTTCTTTCTTTCTTTCTTTCTTTCTTTCTTTCTTTCTCTTTTTTTCTTTCCTTCCTTCCTTTCCTTCCTTCCTTCCCTTTCTTTGTTCCTTCTTCCTTCCTTCCTTCCCTTTCTTTCTCTTTCTTTCTTTCTTTCTTTCTTTCTTTCTTTCTTTCTTTCTTTCTTTCTTTTTTTCTTTCTTTCTTTCTTTCTCTTTTTTTCTTTCCTTCCTTCCTTTCCTTCCTTCCTTCCCTTTCTTTGTTCCTTCCTTCCTTCCCTTTCTTTCTCTTTCTTTCTCTTTCTTTTTTTGCAGTCGCTGCTCATGTCAGTGCTCAAGAGGTCTAGCTTCTTTGCCTGTCCAAAGCAGGTTTTGTTTGTTTGTTTGTTTGTTTTTCCTTCCATTCCTGCAGAAAAGTTAATTCTGGGCATACACAGAGCGCCTTTTCCTTACAGACGAATCTTTTCCAGGTGTTGCTAGACAGACTGATAACCTCTGAGCGTATTTAGAGTGCCTTTTCCTCGCCCTCCAAGAGCTCTAGCTTCTGAGCCTTCGGCTTGTTTTTTCCTTTCATTCCTGTTTGCTTCCCAAAAAAACCTTTTTTTAAAAAAAAAATATACAGGTCGTCCTCAACTGGTGACCAAAATTTTCACTGCTAAGTGAACCATTTGTTAAGTGGGTTTTGTCCCATGTTGCGACCGTCTTAAATGTGAATCGGTTACCCGGGTCGTGTGATCGTGGGGAAGGCCGCAACGGTCGCCAGTGTGGAAAAACGGCCGTAAGTCCCTTTTTTTTTCAGCGCTGTGGAAACTTTGAAACGGTCGCTAAAGGGACCGTTATAAGTTGAGGACTACAGGCAGGCCGAGACTGCGGGGTCTGTGTGTGTGTGTGTGTGTGTGCGTGTGTGAGCTTTGCCGGCCAAGGCAGCCAGCTTTGTGCATGCTCAGGAACACCCCGGGCACCGACATGACTTCATCGCTTCCAGACCTTGCCCTTGGCACCGTCCCTGGGGTGCCATCCGAGCCAGAACTGAGAGCTCCAGTGTGTGGGTGTGTGGGTGTGTGTGTTTGTGCAAAGCGGCTCAGCCGGGAGTGCTGGGCTTTGTAGTCCCATGCCTGGGAGGGTGGAGGCTGAGAGAGAGTGCAAATCTGGGGTGAACATGTGACTCCCCCAAAAGAGGAACTGAGAGTAAGGAGCAAACTTCCTCCAAGTTGGTGAAAAGGGAGGAGGGAGGAGGGAGGAGGAGGAGGAGGAGGAGAGGGGGGGGTAAATATCGGCCACGCCCCCGCCTAAATCCCACCCTCCCCATTGGCTGGCTGCTAATATATGCGGATGAGGTCATTCTCCCGGGATTTAAAGGGAACCCCGGGGGCTGCGCTGTGTTCTTTGGGATCCTCACCCCTAAAGCAGCTGTAACGGGAGGCAGGAGAGGGCAAGGCGGTCCGGACCGGACGCTGGCAAGGAACAAGACCCATGGACGACCAAGCAAGCAGGTGGGCTCTTCCCCCCTCCTTCTCCCCCCCCCAAAATATCTGGGGTTTTGCAAAGGATCGCCTTGCGTTTTCCCCAGATCTGTTTTTTTTTTGCAAAGGATCGCCTTGCGTTTTCCCCAGATCTGTTTTTTTATTTTTTAGCAAAGGATCGCCTTGCGTTTTCCCCGGATCTGGGGTTGTTTTTTTTTTTTTTTTTGCAAAGGATCGCCTTGCGCTTTCTCCCGGTCCGGGGTTTTGCAAAGGATCCCCTTGCGTTTTCCCCAGATCTGGTTGTTTTGGGGTTTTTTTTTTTTTTTGGCAAAGGATCGCCTTGCGTTTTCTCCGGGTCTGGGTTTTTTTTTTTTTTTTTTTTTTGCAAAGGATCGCCTTGCGTTTTCCCCAGATTTGGGTTTGTTTTTTTTTTTGCAAAGGATCACCTTGCGCTTTCCCCAGATCTGGGTTTTGGTTTTTTGTTGTTGTTTTTTTTTTGCAAAGGATCGCCTTGCGTTTTGTAGGCTTTCTCCTCTCTCCCGGGAGGGTGTTGGTTTTTTTTTCCTGCCCCGTCCGCTTTCATTTCTTCTTTTCTCCGCGCGATTCTTCCCGCACCCTCGGGATAGCCTGTGGAGGATGCGCGCAGCCGCTGCGCGGCATCCAGAGGGGGAAGCCAGCCCCTGTGGATTGTGGAGGGGGTGTGTGTCAAGGTGTGGATTTGGGCTGGCGGGGTAAAGAAAAAAGGCTATTCAGCCCATCTTGACAAAATTCATCCTCTGATGGGATCTTTAAGCAAAGTTTTTCAACTTTGACCAGTGGAATAGGGGAGGACTTCAACTCCCAGAATCCCCCCCCAGCCAGCTTTGCTGGCTGGGGGGGATTCTGGGAGTTGAAGTCCTCCCCTATTCCACTGGTCAAAGTTGAAAAACTTTTGCTTCAGAGTATTAGATCCTGGAGGGGGGAGTCTTCCCTTTATCCGACCCTTCCCATTTAAACCAAGGATGCCAGTTAGGCACCAAGGGTCGGTCTATAAGTAGCAGTAGCCTAGCCAGGAAAAATGAGTACAGAGAGACCATCTCCGCTCCGTTATTATCCATCCAGCTCAGCTAGGGAGGAGAAATTCTGCCTGTTTTTTCCTCAGCCACATCTCCCAACCATTCCGGGTTTCTGGAATGGTTTTAGGTTTTAGGGGTGCTAAAATCACCCCTACAGTTTTTCAGAACACATGGCCCCCCACCTGGGCTTGGGATAGACAGCGCTGGGCTCCAGAAGCTCATCGGCATCCGAGTCATTAGGTGTGAATCGCGTGCAAGAGGTTTTGCCCTGGGGCAAGGGACCGGGTCCTCTTTCCAATCTATCCTGGTCAAGGACTGGCAAGGATAGGGAGGGCTCAAACCGTGGTTTAAATCCAGGTTGTCGGCACGTCGCCGTGTCCCTTTGGGTAGCCAGCTGGGCGGCGTAGACATTTAATCCGCGATTTTTAAAATGAAATCAAATCTTCCCTGGATAATCCCTGGCTGCCCCCCCCATTTTTTTTCTTTTCTTAATTATTTATTTCCTGGTGTCTCCGCCCCGGGAATATCGTAACCGACGAAATAATAAAGGGAGAGAGGGTAGCACTAGAAATTTGCCGTGGGGCTGGGTGCAAAACCTACCCCACGGGGTGTTCGGCATTCTGAGCAAACGGGAATTGGTGCCAAAGAATATTTAATTTTTTTGCCTATTTATTTCTTGGCAACTTGACCATCATCTTCCCAAATAAGGGAAAGGTGCCAGCCATAGAGGTTTGCTGTGGGGCTGGATGAGGTGCGAAAGCTACCGCACGGATGTTCAGTGTCCTGAGCAAACAGGGTGGCAGACAGTCCTCGACTTACGATGGCGAGAGAGCCCGAAATTGCTCTGGCTAAGCGAGACGTTTGTTCAGCGCCCCGTTTTACGACCGTTCTCGGCACAGTCGTTAAGCGAATCAGTGCAGTTGATAAGTTAGCAACTCCGGTCGTTAAGTGGCTTCCCCCATTGACTCTGCTTGTCAGAAGGGGATCAGTTGCCAAGCATCTGAATTTATTTATTTTTTTTAAACAAATTTTACTGATTTTTCCAATTTTAACAACCAGGTTGTTAGGAAGCAGCGTGGTGATCGGGTAATCAATAATCCAATAAGAGAATAATACATAGATATCTCAGTTTACATCAATAAAGGCTCCCTCTCTATTTCCCTTAGGTATGAGATCACATTCATGTTAGTACTTTCTAGCTAAAGTTCAAACAATCTATACATTTATCAATAACATTTTAGTTATACATACCCAAGTCCTGTTTTTAGGTTTTATTTAATTCCAATTATCATATTCCAATTTAGCCTTTTATAACCAGTATTTATAATTTGGATAGATTTAGTTTCCCTCATTGCATTATAAACTAATTCTCGTGGCTAAAATGCAAATATTATTCCAAAATTTAAATTCTTTCTTTATTCACCAATATAGTCTATTGAATTTCGATCACGTGATCCAGGGTTGTAAGTGTAAAACACTTTTTTTTCCTGTGTGCCGTTGTGACTTTGACATGGTCACTAAATGGAACTGTTGTAAGGAAAGGACCACCTGGAGTTGGTGCAGAAGTTTTATTATTTTTTTGTTTTGCCTATTTATTTCCTTCGTAAACGACAAAATAAGAGAGAGGTGGTAGCTTTACAAGTTCGCCGCAGCAGCGAGAATAGTATTTGCCCAATACTGAAAAAATGAAAATTTACCAACGGAAGAGATCTTAATTAAGAAAATTTTAGAATGTGCAGAAATGGATAGACTAACTTTAGACTAAATTTTAATTTATTTTTTTTCGTTGTTGTATTGTTGTTGTGAGCCGCCCTGGGTCTTAGGAGAAGGGCGGCATATAAATCTGATTAAACTTAAACTTAAACTTTAGAGATGAAAGAGAAAGAAGACTCGAGTTTATTTTAAAACATGGGATAAATTTTTATCAAGAGTTAGGAAAAACGAACCAGTGAGAAATGAATGTGATAAGTTATTTTGAATATATATTAGTAAGAAGAATGATATGTATCGACCAACTGATAACTGTTTATGATGAATCGTTTATCATATTCACTACAGCTATTTTCTATTATATTAATTAGTGTTAACTGAACATATGTATCTGGACAATAGTCTGTTTGCTAAAGCTTGAAAATGTTATTGGGCGGGGGCAACCCCAGTGTTGTTCCCAATCCTGTCCCAATCCCGATCCAAACCCCACCCCGTACCTTAATCCCTATCCTGGTCCTATCCCTTCCCCAACCTTATAAAAACTCAATAAAAACCTTTATTTTAAAAAAAGAAGTTTGCCTCGGGGCTGGATGAGGGGCAAATGCTACCCCACGGGACGTCCAGTGTCCTGAGCAAACAGGGTAACTGGCGCAAAAGATATATATTTATTTATTATTTATTATTTTGACTTATATGCCGCCCTTCTCCTCAGACTCAGGGGGGCTCACAGCAAATAATACAAGTACAAAATATAAATCATAATATATTTTTTATTTCCTGGCAAGCATATCTTAACCGTCTACGAAATAATAAATAGAGAGGTGGAAGCATTAGAGGTTTTCCGCGGGGCTGGATGAGGGGCAAATGCTCCCCCATGGGACGTCCAGCGTCCTGAGCAAACAGGGTAGCTGGTGCAAAAGATATATATTTTTTCGCCTATTTATTTCCTGGCAAGCATATCCTAACTGTCTACGAAATAATAAATAGAGAGGTGGAAGCATTAGAGGTTTTCCGCGGGGCTGGATGAGGGGCAAATGCTACCCCACGGGAGGTCCAGCGTCCTGAGCAAACAGGGTAGCTGGCGCAAAGAATATTGGGTTGGTTATTTTTCGATCCCCCTCCCCCCCCAGAGTTAATCCATTAATCCAGATCTCTTCCAGCCCGGTGAGACACACGTATACACAAACGCACCGACACACACACACACAAACACCAACCTTATCTTCCTTCCTTCTTGCAGAATGAACGCCTTGCCCGCCAGTCCGATTGCTCTGGATTATCTGGATGAGTTTGACCTGCTGAAGTTTGAAGTGAAACAGGAACTGCCCCGCCTGGGCAGCATCTCCTCCGTCAGTTCCACCCCGTGCAGCTCCGTGCCCCCCTCGCCCACCTTCGACAAGGGGGCAGACCCCAAATCCTCCCTGGAAGAGCTGTACTGGATGGCGACATTGCACCAGTCTTTGGCGGCGGCCGCGGCGGGCGCCGGTCCGGAGACGCAGATGGTGCCAGGGCTGGATGAAGCCGTCGAAGCCTTTTTGGGGGTACCCGTGGCAGAAGGGGGTCTTCGAAACAGCCTGAGCCCCGAGCTGCAGGGGTTCCTGGGATCCGCCGAGAGCTTCGGGGCCGAGCAACAGCAGCAACAGGTAAGTCTGCAAAGCGAAACGAAAAAAGAAAGAAAAAGAAAGACATCAAATATTTATTTGAGGCGGTCCTCGACTTACGACGACAGTGCAGCCCAGAATGTCTGCGGCTTTCTTGCGGCGGTGGGTTAAGGGAATCCCTGCCGTGATCCCGGCACCCTGCGACCGTCATAAATGTTTAGTCGGTTGCCAAGCGTTGGAATTCCGATCAGCTGCGACGGTCGTTAAGTGGGGAAAAAAAACAGTCACTTTTTTCAGGGCTGTTGGAACTTTGCTCATTAAATGAACTGTTGGAAGTGGAGAAGAGGAGGTGCAGAGGATGAATGGGAGACTGGTTTAGTTAGTCTTGGCAAATAGGATTGAATTAAGCGTCTCTGAGCATGTGCAGAGAGCCGCCTTGCGAGAAGCCACGGTCCTTGCGCATCCAGGGTTAGAACAGCTTCGGATCTGAAAAAGCTGCCTAAATGAAGGGGTCCCCCCCAGTGGAAGGCACTCCCTGGAAGGCCTAGCTTTTGAGCATGTGCAGAGTGCTCTTACCTGACTACTCGTAAACCTGTAGTATAAGAAATGAGCATTATCAGACCTGGATTGTGAATGCACCTCTCCCGAGAGGGGATGAGATGTTTCAAGGGGAATAAAAAATATTCTTAATTTCTCCAGATTAAGAAGATAACGGACCAGACAGCCAACATTAAAGAAAAAAAAAAAGAATGTCGCATGTTAGGTCCATGCTGGTTTATGGGCAGCCCAATGGAGGTTCTGCTAACCCAGTTTGTCTGCTTTGTATGACCCAAACGAACTAGTCAGGACTGCACATTTTAGAAAATGAATCATTGGGTTCAGTGCTCGAAGCAGCTTGCCTCCATTCAGGTATCCTCTGCACATGGAGGACTACAACTCCCATCGGTAGCCAGTGGCTGGGAGTGCGGGGAGTTGTAGTCCAACCACACCCAGAGGGTCCAGATGTTGGGGGACACCAGCCTCCATCTTCTCCAGCTGGGTTAGAAGCCTGAATTCAAAGAAAGATCATGTGACCGAAGTTAAAAACACGCCAGGAAAAAAAGTGACTAATGATCATTTTTCACACAACTGTTGTAGCCTCCCTGAGGTCAGGTGATCAAAATTTAGATGCTTGGCAACTGGCATGTACTTATGACGTGCCTGGCTGAGGAATTCTGGGAGTTGAAGTCCACAAGTCCTAAAAGAGCCACGTTTGAAGACCCCTGCTTGTGGACGTCAACTCCCAGAATTCCTCAGCCAGGCACGCCTGGCTGAGGAATTCTGGGAGTTGACGTCCACAAGTCCTAAAAGGGCCACGTTGGAAGACCCCCGCCCTCGTGTGAGAATGCTGCAACTTTAGCATCCTTTTTGCTCACCCGATGTGGCTTTTGTTTCCCTCTGCCTGCCTGATACAGCTTCCTCACTTCCAGCTACCCCGGCTTTCCGACCGCTTCTCCGACGCCCAGCTGGTCTCCATGTCCGTGCGGGACCTCAACCGGCAGCTCCGCGGCTTCGGCAAGGACGAGGTGCAGCGGCTGAAGCAGAAACGGCGCACCCTCAAGAACCGCGGCTACGCCCAGTCCTGTCGCTTCAAACGGGTCCAGCAGCGCCACATCCTGGAAGCCGAGAAATCCCAGTTGGCCCAGCAGCTGGAGTCCCTGCGGGTGGAGGTGGCCCGCTTGGTCCACGAACGAGACATCTACAAAGCCCGGTGTCAGAAGCTGCTGAGCGAGGCGGCCGGGGGGCATTGTGGGGAGGGGGCCACCAAGGCCCCGATCGCTCAGGCGCCCTCCATGGTGCAGTTTTTTTTATGAGCCCGCCCTGGACTTCCTTCCGTCTCCATCGAACTTTTGGGGAGCTGCGCGGGAAATGAACTTGCCGAGAAGCTGCTTTCCCCTCTTTAATCCACCAGAGGGGGACGCTGAGCCCAGCTCCCTCCCAGGTAGTCCCTTTTATCCACCACCAGATGGCGCCAAAGAGTCTCGGCCATCTTAGGCAGGTCTACATGCACAAATAGCTTTGGGGATGAGGGCAAGCGGGCAGACGCTTCCCCTTGAAGGCTCCTGGGAATTGTAGTTTGGCATGGGTGTTGCTCGGCGGGGTGGGTGGGTGGGTGTCCATCTTCCACCCGAGGAACTACAGCCCCCATGGTTCCCTGCAGCCTTATTCCTCAGTCTAGTGACGTTTACGGTGCAAATAAGGCTGGTCCTCTTGGGCGTGTTGAGAAATGTACTTGGTTGATCATTCTTGCTTCCAACGGAAGGAGAGAAAAAAATGGAAGCCCGAAAACATGGCTTCTGGTCTCTTCTCCAGAGCCAAAATTTGGGCCAGAGGGCGAAAGAGGCAGATTTAGAAAATTTGGGAATCCTGTTGCCCAATTTTTAGGTCCCAAATTTGCAAATGGAGAGAGTTTGGCAAGGAAAAAAGGACGTGCAGCAGGGAGTCTCAATTTCCTGAGAAACCTGGAGGCCATATTGGATCCTGGAAATTGCCAGGAAGGGAGGGCAGGAGAGACTTGCCCTTTCTCAAAATGGCTGCCTCGTTGGTGAGGCCAAGCACAAAATGATGTGTGGGCCCAGGAGCCCCCAAACATGCCACTGTCAACAACCCGCATTACATTTTCCTGTTTGGGTGTGAGAGTTGTGTGGGGCAAAAAAAAAAATTAAAATAAATCTTTTAAGCCTCTTCTAGGCAAAAGGCCACAACTCCCGGAATCCCTAGCCAGGATCCCAGAATTCCTAGCGAGTGGCTAGGAATTCTGGGAGTTGTGTGCCTGGAGGACGGCTGAGTTGACAGCAATGCTGGGATTGGAAGATGTTGTTCTGGGTCTCTGTGGGGATTTGGCCAGTGTTGCAGGAAGACAAAAGTGTGTGAAAAGTGCAGCTTTGTGATGTTTTTGTTGCAAAAGGAGACCCACAGTCACCCTTTAGATCCTGTCAATAAAAAAACAGAGTACTTTTACAATTGGCCCTTCATGTGGTTTCCTCCGCTTCAGCGACATCTCAGGATCAACCTGTCCTTGAGGAACAAAATACCAAATATTCCCAAATAACCACATCAGAAATATAGAAATTCTCTCGTTTATTTCAAGACTCTGGAAATCCGGGAGTGAAAAAGTGGAAAAATTCCAAGAAAAGCAGGGCCACGTGACCCTGGGACACTGCAACCGTCATAAATATGTTTTTATCCTTTTAAATTTTTTTTTAATGTATATTTATTTAAAAAGGCCTTTGTAGGCACATGTTCACACACCTGCCCTTGCATTGCTCCCTCACAGTTGTACAACTGCCATGCACCACAAGAACCCACAAATTGTGAAAAGAACATCACAGCCACGCTTCACGGGCCTGCGGTCGCCAAAGCTCCTCTCCCAGCTGTGGGACTGGGCAGGCTGTCTCGTTGCCCACCGATTCTAGTCCACAACGGGAATATTCAACGTGGTCCTCACTTAACGACTGCCCCGTTTAGCAACCGTTTGCAATTGCGACCAGAATGAAAAATATAATTTTACAGCCGTCTGTGTGACCTAAAGCAAAGGGAAGCTAAATTAAGATCGTAAGCCCAGTTTGTGGTTTCGCTTAGTGACCTCTTTACTTAACAACCAAGTTCTTGGTCCCCATTGTAGCTGCTAAACTAAATATTCTATGGTGGGGTTACAGGCGGTCCTCGACTTAACGGCAAAAATGGAGCCCAACATTTCTGTTGCTAAGTGAGGCGTTTGTTAAGTGAGTTTTGCCCCCTGTTACGACTTTGCTTGCCTCAAGGTTGCAAAAAGGGATCATGTGACCCTGGGACGCTGACCGTCATAAATAGGAGTCAGTTGCCAATCATCTGAATTTTGATCCCGTGACCCTGGGGATGCTGCGACGGTCATAAGTGCGAAACACGGTCGCAAGTCACCTTTTCCAGTGCCATTGTATCTTTGAACAGCTGCTAAACGATCACGTTCAGTGGCCGACGTTAGAACGGCGTTATATACAACGGACTTCTCACCATTTTTCACACTTAACAACCATCGCAGCATCCCCAAGGCATGTACTTACTACCATTGCACTGTGTCTGGGGTCACGTGATCTCCTTTTGTGACCTGTCAAGCAAAAGTTATGCACATCGGGGCAAAGAACCCCAATTATACTTACCAACTGATGGGGACCAAACTTTCTGAGACAACCCAAGAAAGGGACTTGGGGTTTTGGCGGACAGCTCGATGAAGATGTCAACCCAATGCGCAGCAGCAGTAAAAAAAAGCAAATTCCATGCTTGGCATGATTAGGAAGGGAATCGAAAATAAGTCAGCAAGTGTTGTATTGCCTCTGTACAAATCGATGGTGAGACCACACTTGGAGTACTGTGTACAGTTCTGGTCACCGCACCTCAAGAAGGATATAATGGAACTGGAAAAGGTGCAAAAAAGGGCAACAAGAATGATCAAGGAAATGGAGCGCCTCCCTTATGAAACCAGATTGCAACGCCTTGGTCTCTTCAGCCTTGAAAGACGGCGTTTAAGGGGTGACTTGATCGAAGTGTCTAAAATCATGCATGGGGTAGAAAAGGTGGATAGAGAAAAATTCTTTTCTCTATCACACAATACCAGGACAAGGGGGCACTCCCTAAAGCTCGTAGGTAAGAAAGTGAGGACAAATAAAGGGAAATATTTCTTCACCCAGAGGGTCGTTGATTTATGGAATTCACTTCCTGAAGGGGTCGTGACAGCTGTCAGCCTTGATAGCTTCAAGGCAGGGTCAGACAGATTCATGGAGGCCAAGTGTATCGGTGGTTATTAAAACGGATGTCCATGTGCCGCCTCTATGTTGGTTGAGGCAGGCAGGATTCCCTTGAGTCCCATTTGTTGGGGGTCAAGGGAAAGGGAGGGTTTTGCCTTCTCTTTCTGCTCAAGATCCCCATGTACAATTGGTGGGCCACTGGGTGACACAGAATGCTGGACTCGATGGGCTTTGGCCTGATTCAGCAGGGCTCTTCTTATGTCCTTATGTTCTTAAGTGAATGGGGAGGCTGGATTCACTTACTGACCGTATTACCCGTTTAACAACGGCAGTGATACATTTAATAGCAGCAAGAAAGGTCTCAACAACCAACATTTCCAGCCTCGATTGTGGTCATAAGTTGAGGACTCCCTGTGTTTTTAAATGTTCTTTTTTCCTTCTTTCAGTCTCTCCCAAATGAAACTTGGGGATGTTTCCAGCTTGCTGGGAAGAAGCAGGGAGCGACGTTCTGCTATGTATGGATTTTTTAAATAATAAAACATCCTTTTCTAACCAACAAACCCCGCCCCACCAAAGCATCATTGTAAGCCCTCGTGCTGGTTTTCAGAAGTCAAACGGGCACATTTTAAAAGCTGCTTATAGTCAAAATGTTTGCTGGCAGATCATGTCTGGGCTGGAAGTGAAGTCTTTTGATTGTGGTTTATTTCTTGAAAGCAATATATTTGGCCAGCCACCACACAACAGGAAGATTTAAATCACAAGATTTAAATCACAAGGCCAGGCAAATGTTTTGTGAAAAATCCACAAGTGGAAAGCGGCAACGCAACCATTGATCAAGGTCTGAAAAATAAATCTCCGTATTCTTTAGAACAGGGACCCACACAGCCCAACGAATGCACAGATGAAAAAGCTGGGCCCGCCCCCCCTACTTGGATGGGAGACCACTCGGAAATCCTATGAGTGCCAGGTAGATTGGCTATTTAGGAAGAAAATCATTGCAAAGATAAGATCACCTTTATTGTCATTTTTTTTTTACTGTGGGCACCACGGCACACATCAAAAATGAAATTTAGTTGCCCGCTCTCAAGAGTGAAACACATACATGACACACACCTAAAACATACTATGTACAACATATGTATAGATCCAGACCCCCTACATATACATAACAAATAAATATTAAATACTGTTTCCATGCAGTGGCTAAGAACACCCCATGGATAAATCCATGGAAACTTCCAGAGTCAGGATGCTGCCTGACTTAACGGCTGTTCGTTTAGTGACCGTTCAAAATTATGAGGGCGCTGAAAAAACGGCACGCCTGTTTTCCACGTTTCATTGAGCAACTGCAGCAATTCGCTTAAAGACGGTGTCAAAACGGCCATAAAATGGGGCAAGGCTTAGCAACACTGGATCCCCATCGTGGTCGTAACGAAAGGACCACCTGTATTGAGTGAGAGTCAAACTCGTCTCGCGAGCATCTTAAAAATGTTGTTTATTTCCTTCCCGGAGCTCGGAAAATCTCTGGAGACTTTTGCCTTTTGCACTAGCAATCTGATCTGGCTAAAATCCAGGGAAGGAAAAATAGGACTTAAATGGGATTTAAGAGCAGGTACGCTCAAAGTTCACCTGCCATGAACATACGCCTAACCTTGGACAGCCGAGGGAGATAGATCTGGGCTTGGTTTTTTTTTTTATTATCAGGGTAATTGAATATTATTATACTCTTGAGATGTCCAAGTGAGGGAGCAGATAAGGATTGTGAAATTGGAAGGTTCCTACCGGAGGAATAATCTGTTCGATTAACTCCACGGGACGCAAAGTCCAAAACTGGCCAAACCTCTGGAAGGAATTGTTCCGTCTTTTCGGAATAAATTGCTTGAACGATTGATCGTTTGGCTTCTTGCTGAAGGCAGGATGGTGTTCAGAGAACAAGGCGGATCCGCCTGGAATATTTTTTTTTTCTCGGCTGCGGTTTCGTGTCCGAGGGATCTCGACAGGCCAACCGGGAGAAAGCAATCGGAAGCGCGAGAAATGGATTAAAAAAAAACAAAAAACACAAGGCCTGCGATTGCAGCTGAGCCCAACATTTTCCGTGGCTAAGCGAGATCGTTTTTAAGTGAGTTTTGCCCCATTTTGACGACCTTGCTTGCCACAGTTAGGAAGTTGGCAACACGGTTGTTAAGTGAATCTGGGAATTAACCAGTGGAAGAGAAGTTGCTTTCGGAAGTTGTAGATGCTCCAACACCGGAGGTTTTTTTTAATAAAAGACTGAGTAGGGGGTTGGACTAGAAGACCACCAAGGTCCCTCCCAGCTCCATTCTGACTGATGGATTGAGAAACGTTGATGTAGAACAGGGGTAAGTCAACCTTGGCTCTTTTATGACTGGTGGACTTCAACTCCCAGAATTCCTGAGCCAGCTTAGCTGGCTCAGGAATTCTGGGAGTTGAAGTCCACCAGTCATAAAAGAGCCAAGGTTGACTACGCCTGGTGTAGAACAACAACAACAACAAAAAATCAAGTTGAGAGTGCTTCATCACTGGAAGTTTTTAAGAAAAGACTGGACAGTCACCTGTCCGAAATGGTACAGTTTTCTCCTGCTTCCAAGGTCCCTTCCAATTTCTGATCTATTGATTGGCTTCCCCATTGATTTTGCTTGTCAGAAGGTGGCAAAAGGTGGTTACGTGACCCCCGGAATTCTGCAACCATCATAAATAACATGCCAGTTGCCAGGCGCCCAAACATTTGAACACGTGACCACGAGGATGCTACTACGGTTGCGTGAAAAAGAGTCATAAGTCACTTTTTTCATTCTAACATGAATATCCAAACTATCCATGTCTGACAGATTATTGTTCAAGAAGAGATTGGACAATCATCTGACCGAGATGGCATAGGTTCTCCTGCTTGAGCAGGGGGCTGGACTAGAAGACCTCCAAGGTCCCTTCCAGCACTATCCTATCCTATCCTATCCTATCCTATCCTATCCTATCCTATCCTATTCTATTCTATTCTATTCTATTCTATTCTATTCCTTATTCTTTCCCTTATTCTATTCTGTTCTGTTCTGGTTCTGTTCCATTCTATTTTTCATTCTATTTCTTATTCTATTCTATTCTATTCTATTCTATTCTATTCTATTCTATTCTATTCTATTCTATTCTATTCTATTCTATATTCCATTCTATTTCTTATTCTATTCTATTCTATTCTATTCTATTCTATTCTATTCTATTCTATTCTATTCTATTCTATTCTATTCTATTCCATTCCATTCCATTCCATTCCATTCCATTCTATTCTATTCTATTCTATTCTATTCTATTCTATTCTATTCTATTCTATTCTATTCTATTCTATTCTATTCTATTCCTTATTCTTTCCCTTATTCTATTCTGTTCTGTTCTGGTTCTGTTCCATTCTATTTTTCATTCTATTTTTCATTCTATTTCTTATTCTATTCTATTCTATTCTATTCTATTCTATTCTATTCTATTCTATTCTATTCTATATTCCATTCTATTTCTTATTCTATTCTATTCTATTCTATTCTATTCTATTCTATTCTATTCTATTCTATTCTATTCTATTCTATTCTATTCTATTCTATTCTATATTCTGTTCTGTTCTGTTCTGTTCTGTTCTACCCCTTATTCTATTCTATTCTATTCTATTCTATTCTATTCTATTCTATTCTATTCTATTCTATTCTATTCTATTCTATTCTATTCTATTCTATTCTATTCTATTCTATTCTATTCTATATTCCATTCTATTTCTTATTCTATTCTATTCTATTCTATTCTATTCTATTCTATTCTATTCTATTCTATTCTATTCTATATTCCATTCTATTTCTTATTCTATTCTATTCTATTCTATTCTATTCTATTCTATTCTATTCTATTCTATTCTATTCTATTCTATTCTATATTCTGTTCTGTTCTGTTCTGTTCTGTTCTACCCCTTATTCTATTCTATTCTATTCTATTCTATTCTATTCTATTCTATTCTATTCTATTCTATTCTATTCTATTCTATTCTATTCTATTCTATTCTATTCTATTCTATATTCCATTCTATTTCTTATTCTATTCTATTCTATTCTATTCTATTCTATTCTATTCTATTCTATTCTATTCTATTCTATTCTATATTCTGTTCTGTTCTGTTCTACCCCTTATTCTATTCTATTCTATTCTATTCTATTCTATTCTGTTCTGTTCTATTCTATTCTATTCTATTCTATTCTATTCTATTCTATTCTATTCTATTCTATTCTATTCTATTCTATTCTATTCTATTCTATTCTATTCTATTCTATTCTCAGAGAATACCCAGACCCCTGAGTTACAAATATTCTCCTTTGTTGGCAAACTGTTGTTCAAAGGGTTAATTTGTTAGCAAACTAACCTATACAGGGCACAGGTGTGATCGCAAGTAATCCTTGACTGCCGAACATTCGTTTAGCAACTGTTCAAAGTTGCAACGACAATAGAAGGTTGTAAAATGGGGCAAAACTCACTTAACAAATGTCAACAACAACAGAAGTGTTTGGGATCCCTTGGGCGTGGTAAGTGAAGGAACTAGCTGTATTTTATCCTCAAAGAAACCCTGTTTAGCCTAAATTTGAATACTAGGCTTTGTCTGGAAAGTCAACACAAGGTGGCACCAACGTACAAGCAAATTTCTTGACAAGTGTTGCAAGACATATTTTCCTTCCGGGCAAGGAGGGATCAGCAAGACCGATTTATTTCGATATCGTCCCTTTTTTATTTTTTATTTTTTTTGAGTGTGAAAAACCGTCAAAGACTTCTGTGAAATCAAGAAAATATACAGGTCAACATTTGCTAAAACATAGGCAGGTTGCAGGACCTGGGAATGGCTAGTCTAGAGAAAAGGACTTAGTGGGGGACATGAGTATTTGAGGGGCTGCCCCAAAGAAGAGGGAGTCAAGCTATTCTCTAAAGCATGTGAAGGCAAGACGAGAAACAATGGATGGAAACTAATCCAGGAGAGAAACAACCTGGAGTTAAGGAGAAACTTCCTGACAGTGAGGACAATTAACCAGTGGAACAGCTGGCCACCAGAAGTTGGGGGTGCTCCATCAATGGAGATTTTTAAGAAGAGATTGGACAGCCACTTGTCTGGAATGGTCTAGGGTTTCCTGCTTCAGCAGGGGGGTTGGACTAGATGACCTCCAAGGTCCCTTCCAGGTCCATTCTGATTCAAATGCTTTTCGGTTTGCTGCGATACCCAGAATAATGATGGAGAGAGCAACTCGGGTAATAGTCCGACAATGGAGGGGCGGAGCCTTTATTTATTGATTTATTTGATAATTACCCCAACTTTATTACTTTATTAGTAACTCAAGGTAAGTGAACCTAGATAATGCTCCTTCCCCTGCTATTTTCCCCACAACAAGAACCCTGTGAGGTGGGTTGGACTGGGAAAAAGGGACTGGCCTAAAGTCACCCAGCTGACTTTGGTGTCTTAAGGCGGGACTAGAACTCACCGTCTCCTGGTGATTGGCCCAAAGTCACCCAGTGGTTTTCATGTCTAAGGTGGGACTAGAATTCCCATCACCTGCTGATTGGACCAAAGTCACCCAACAACTTTCATGTCTAAGATGGGACTAGAACTCCCTGTCTCCTGATGATTGGCCCAAAGTCACCCAGCTGGCTTTCATGCCTAAGGCGGGATTAGAACTCACTGTCTCCTGGTGATTGGCCCAAAGTCACCCAGCGGCTTTCATGTCTAAGGTGGGGCTAGAATTCCCAGTCACCTGGTGATTGGACCAAAGTCACCCAGCAACTTTCACGTCTAAGATGGGACTAGAACTCCCTGTCTCCTGATGATTGGCCCAAAGTCACCCAACTGGCTTTTGTCCCTATGATAAGACTAGAACTTCCTGTCTCCTGGTGATTGGCCCAAGGTCACTCAGCAGCTTTCATGCCTAAGGCGGGAGTAGAACTCACTGTCTCCTGGTGATTGGCCCAAAGTCACCCAGCTGGCTTTCATGCCTAAAGCGGGATTAGAACTCACTGTCTCCTGGTGATTGGCCCAAAGTCATCCAGCTGACTTTGGTGTCTTAAGGTGGGACTAGAACTCACCGTCTCCTGGTGATTGGCCCAAAGTCACCCAGCGGCTTTCATGTCTAAGGTGGGGCTAGAATTCCCAGTCACCTGGTGATTGGACCAAAGTCACCCAGCAACTTTCACGTCTAAGATGGGACTAGAACTCCCTGTCTCCTGATGATTGGCCCAAAGTCACCCAACTGGCTTTTGTCCCTATGATAAGACTAGAACTTCCTGTCTCCTGGTGATTGGCCCAAGGTCATTCAGCAGCTTTCATGCCTAAGGCGGGACTAGAACTCACTGTCTCCTGGTGATTGGCCCAAAGTCACCCAGCTGGCTTTCATGCCTAAGGCGGGATTAGAACTCACCGTCTCCTGGTGATTGGCCCAAAGTCACCCAGCTGGCTTTCATGCCTAAGGCAGGACTTGAATTCACCGTCTCCTGTTGATTGGCCCAAAGTCACCCAGCGGGCTTTCATGCCTAAGGCGGGACTAGAACTCACCGTCTCCTGGTGACTGGCGCAAAGTCACCCAGATAGCTTGTATGCCAAGGCGGGACCAGAACTCACAGTCTCCAGGTGATTGGCCCAAAGTCACCCAGTGGTTTTCATGTCTAAGGTGGGACTAGAATTCCCATCACCTGCTGATTGGACCAAAGTCACCCAACAACTTTCATGTCTAAGATGGGACTAGAACTCCCTGTCTCCTGATGATTGGCCCAAAGTCACCCAGCTGGCTTTCATGCCTAAGGCGGGATTAGAACTCACTGTCTCCTGGTGATTGGCCCAAAGTCACCCAGCGGCTTTCATGTCTAAGGTGGGGCTAGAATTCCCAGTCACCTGGTGATTGGACCAAAGTCACCCAGCAACTTTCACGTCTAAGATGGGACTAGAACTCCCTGTCTCCTGATGATTGGCCCAAAGTCACCCAACTGGCTTTTGTCCCTATGATAAGACTAGAACTTCCTGTCTCCTGGTGATTGGCCCAAGGTCACTCAGCAGCTTTCATGCCTAAGGCGGGAGTAGAACTCACTGTCTCCTGGTGATTGGCCCAAAGTCACCCAGCTGGCTTTCATGCCTAAAGCGGGATTAGAACTCACTGTCTCCTGGTGATTGGCCCAAAGTCATCCAGCTGACTTTGGTGTCTTAAGGTGGGACTAGAACTCACCGTCTCCTGGTGATTGGCCCAAAGTCACCCAGCGGCTTTCATGTCTAAGGTGGGGCTAGAATTCCCAGTCACCTGGTGATTGGACCAAAGTCACCCAGCAACTTTCACGTCTAAGATGGGACTAGAACTCCCTGTCTCCTGATGATTGGCCCAAAGTCACCCAACTGGCTTTTGTCCCTATGATAAGACTAGAACTTCCTGTCTCCTGGTGATTGGCCCAAGGTCATTCAGCAGCTTTCATGCCTAAGGCGGGACTAGAACTCACTGTCTCCTGGTGATTGGCCCAAAGTCACCCAGCTGGCTTTCATGCCTAAGGCGGGATTAGAACTCACCGTCTCCTGGTGATTGGCCCAAAGTCACCCAGCTGGCTTTCATGCCTAAGGCAGGACTTGAATTCACCGTCTCCTGTTGATTGGCCCAAAGTCACCCAGCGGGCTTTCATGCCTAAGGCGGGACTAGAACTCACCGTCTCCTGGTGACTGGCGCAAAGTCACCCAGATAGCTTGTATGCCAAGGCGGGACCAGAACTCACAGTCTCCAGGTGATTGGCCCAAAGTCACCCAGCGGGCCTTCATGCCTAAGGCAGGACTAGAACTCACCATCTCCTGGTGATTGGTCCAAAGTCACCCAGCGCGCTTTCATGCCTAAGGCCGAACTAGAACTCCCCATCTCTTGGTGATTGGTCCAAAGTCACCCAATTGGCTTTCATGTCTAAGGCGGGACTAGAACTCACCTTAACAAGTATCTCGTTTAACGACAGAAATGTTGGGCTCAATTGTGGTCATAAGTTGAGGAATAAATGCAGTTTTGGCCCAGACTCAGACGCCTTTTAGCAAACTGTGTTGTGGCTGTTCCTCAGGGTTTTCCCTTCTGCCCCTGACAGTTTGGTTCCAGATTCCCTCATGGACTGTCTCTTAAAACTCCTGCCCAGCATCCCTACCTCCTCGACTTACAACCGTTCACTTAGTGACCGTTCGAAAATCCAACGGCATTTTAAAAAAAGTGACATACGACCACATTTCACACTTAACGACCGTTGCAGCATTCCCCATGCTCTCACATGACTTACATTTGGATGCTGACAACCGACTCGCATTTACGACGGTCGCTGTGTCCCCCCCCCGAGGTCACATGATCCCTTTCTGACAAGCAAAGTCAATGGGGGAACCAGATTCACTTAACAACCCTGTGACTCGCTTAACAATGACACCGATTCCTTTAATCCCTGTGGCAAGAACTGAGGCCAAAGTCGCCTCACAAATGTCTCACTTAGCAACCTAAATGTTGGCCTCCATTGCGGTCGTAAGCCGAGGACTACCTGTATTCACACAGGGAAGGGATGCTTCGGGTCCCAGCCATTAGAAATCCCCGGGACATGGGTTCAAGACAGGTTCCAGAGACATGTTGGGAAGGCAGTCCCCTCTCACTCGGCCGTCCATAAGACGGACATGGCCATCTTGTCTGGACCAAAACACGATGGGAGGGGGGAATTATTAGCCGCCATTATGGCGCCGCATTGAATTTTGATACCGTACCACATAAAAGAGTTTTATCGATTTAATTGATTTTTAAACCTAACCCCACTGCCAGGGAAACGGCACAGCCTTAAACTACGTGAGGGGGGGGGAAAAGCAAACAAATAATCAAGATTTATTTCTCTCCAGTATTCCAAAGCTCTGAGGTAAAAAAAAACCAACAACCTTGAAAAAAGGAAATTTGGTCCAATATTTCTCTATTTCTCTTCCTAGAAAAAGCTCATTTTTGGACTGGAATCTACAAAAAGGGCCACGTTTTATCTACTAATTTTTTGAGGTTTTCTTTTGTGTGTGTGTGTGTGTGTTGTTTTTTCAGAGGGTAAATAAAATACGGGCCTGTTTTTATGATATGCAGGCAGACCACAGTTGAGGCCAACATTTCTGTTGCTAAGCGAGATGGTTGTCATGTCAGTAAGCAAATCTGGCCTCCCCCCATTGTTTTTGCTGATCAGGAGGTCGTCAAAGGGGATCCCATGAGCCCGGGACACGGCAACCGTCATAAGTATGAGTCAGCTTCCAAGCGTCCGAACGTGGATCACGTGACCAATGGTTGTAAGTGTGAAAAAAGTCACTTTTTCCAGGGCCGCTGTCACTTTGAATGGCCACTACATGAATCGTTGTAAATTGAGGACTGCCTGCACATATAAGAACGTTGTTTTGTGTTGTTTCAGTCCGTTCATTCTGCCAGAGAAAACAGTTGGCCGCCCTCCCCAAAGAGAAGATGGATGAAGAAAAGCCGGGGTGAATTAAAAAAAAATCCCCCCCCCAAAATGATTGGTGGTTTCAATGGAGACCCCCCAAGGAGGGGGGTAGAGAAAGCATCCCTTCCACCCACCCCCCAAACTCAACTGCCTTAGAGAAGAAATGATGGCTTAATCTATGGTAGCTTTGCAAGCAGAACCTAGACCTGCAAAAACTGTCATGCGCTGTAAAAACTTCAATTTTCCTGCATTTTCTCACAATGGAAATTGTACAATTTTCCTCCTCCTCACTAATCTTTCTTTTTTCTTTCTTTCTTCCTTTCGCCTTCCTTCTTTCTTCCTTCCTTCCTCCCTCCCTTCTTCCTTCCTTCCTTCCTTCCTTTTTCCTTCCTCACTACCTTTCTTTCTTCCTTCTTCCCTCCCTCCCTCTCTCCCTCCCTTCTTCCTTCCTTCCTTCCTACCTCCTTCCCTCTTTCTTTCTTCCTTCTTCCCTCCCTCCCTCCCCCCTCCCTCTTTCTTTCTTTCTTTCTTTCTTTCTCTTTCTTTCTTTCTCTTTCTTTCCTTTCTTCCTTCCTTCCTTCCTCCCTCTTCCTTCCTTCCTTCCCTCCCTCCTTCCTTCCTTCCTCCCTCCCTCCTTCTTTCTTTCTCTTTCTTTCTTTCTTTCTTTCTTTCTTTCTTTCTTTCTTTCTTTCTTTCTTTCTTTCTCTTTCTTTCTTTCTTTCTTCTTCCTCCCTCCCTCCCTTCTTCCTTCCTTCCTTCCTACCTCCTTCCCTCTTTCTTTCTTCCTTCTTCCCTCCCTCCCTCCCTCCCTCTTTCTTTCTTTCTTTCTTTCTCTTTCTTTCTTTCTTTTTCTTTCCTTTCCTTCCCTCCTCATTCTTCCTTCCTTCCTTCTTCCCTCCCTCCCTCCCTTCTTCCTTCCTTTCTTTCTTTCTTTCTTCCTTCCTTCCTCCCTCCCTCCCTCCCTCTTTCTTTCTTTCTTTCTTTCTTTCTTTCTTTCTTTCTTTCTTTCTTTCTTTCTTTCTTTCTTTCTTTCTCTTTCCTTCCTCTCTCTTCCTTCCTTCTTCCCTCCCTCCCTCCCTTCTTCCTTTCTTCCTCCCTCCCTCCTTCCTTTCTTTCCTTCTTTCCTCCCTCCCTCCCTCCCTCCCTCCCCCTCCTCTCTCTTTCTTTTTTTCTTTCTTTCTTTAGCATCTGCTTGCAGCCTGGGTGTTATTATGCGGGTGCATGAAGCAGGACAATAGATATTAGAACAGCATCTTTCTAAGTCCCCTGCTGGGTAAATATGCCCCCAGATTCTCCGAGGGTGGGTGGGGGGCTGGCACTAGAAAGATGCCCCCCGCTGTCAGCCCTGGTGGCAGCGGAGCCTTGCAATTAAGTCCCCAAAGCAACAGCTCCTGAATGAGGTCAGGATGGCTTCTGCCTCTTCCCCAAATCTGCCCAGGCCAGGCACCTTCAAATTTCTCCTATTTTTTTTACCCAGCTGGCTTCCAGATATGTGTTGGCACGGCTGATGCAGAATGCATCGATTTTGCTATTTTTCTCGTTGCATAAACGTAGCTCCCTTTAGCCATAAAGACTCTAAAGTAATAGCCTCGTACAAACCAAGCTAGGGGTTAACCACATTCACAAGACACCTAATTCACGGGGGTTTTTTTGGAGGGGTGGGTGGGTTGCACCAAACGTCAATTAATCAAATAAGATGAGAGTGCTGGCCTGTGTTAAGCCACTATCTGTCACCCTCACCCTACAATCCAAGCTTAGTGATCGCAGCCAGCTGCATTTGCTTGACCTGGGTTAACTCTGCTGTGTGAATGAGTCGGAGAGGGTCAAACTCTTCCCATTATCTGAGTGGCTCATTGGGTCAGGAGAGAAGCTGGATATAAACCCATTAACTTCCAACGATGTATTAGATACACTGCTTTGCACATGGAGCTCAGTCTATAGCAGAGGGAAGATCGTTATAACTTAATAACAATGATTGCAAGAATACATTTAACAGCATCAAGTTTCCAGATCTGCCTGTCTCAGGTCCTTGGGAAGGAAGGACTGGAAAGGTGGATAAAAATGCAAAATCCAGTCTGAGCATTTGGCTGACTTTATGATGAAGGAGGAGGAGGAAGAAGGAGGAGGAGGAGGAGGAGGAAGAGGAGGAGGAGGGAGGAGGAAGGAGAAGGAGAAGAAGAAGGAGAAGAAGGAGAAGGAGAAGGAGAAGGAGAAGAGGAAGGAGAAGGAGAAGGAGAAGAGGAAGAAGGAGAAGAGGAAGGAGAAGGAGAAGGAGAAGAGGAAGGAGAAGGAGAAGAGGAAGGAGAAGGAGAAGAGGAAGGAGAAGGTGAAGGAGAAGGAGAAGGAGAGGAGGAGGAGAAGAAGGAGAAGGAGAAGGAGAGGAGGAGGAGAAGGAGAAGAAGAAGAGGAAGAGGAGGAGAAGAGGAGGAGGAGAGGAGGAGGAGAGGAGGAAGGAGAAGAAGTAGAAGAGGAGGAGAAGAGGGAGAAGAAGGGGAAGGAGAAGGAGAAGGAGAAGAAGAAGGAGAAGGAGAAGAAGGAGAAGAAGAAGGAGAAGAAGGAGGAGAAGAAGGAGAAGGAGAAGGAGAAGACGAAGGAGAAGAGGGAGAAGAAGGAGGAGAAGGAGAAGAGGAAGGAGAAGAAGAAGAAGAGGAGGAGGAGAAGGGAGGAGGAGGAGGAGAAGGGAGGAGGAAGGAGAAGAAGAAGAAGAGGAGGAGGAGGAGGAGAAGAAGAAGAAGAGGAGGAGGAGAAGAATAAGAGGAAGAAGAGGAGGAGGAGGGAGAAGAAGAGGAAGGAGGAGGAAGGAGAAGAAGAAAGGAAGAAGAGGAAGAGGAAGAAGAAGAAGAAGAGGAGGAGGAGGAGGAGGAGAAGAAAAAGAGGGAAAAGGAGAGGAAGAGGAGGAGGTGGAGGTGGAGGGAAGGGGCAGGAAAAAGGAGAAGGAGGAGGAGAAGAATGATTAAAGCTGATAAGGGCATCCAGAGCGCAGGAGAGTCTATCTGAATAGTTAAAAGTGCCTGCATTCTAATTGTTAAAAATCCAAAAGCTTGGCTGGAGACTGCGGAGCTTCCAAGTTGAGAAACAGATTTGAATTTTCCAGTACATCTAAGTGGTTTGAAGTAACACGCCAAACCTTTGCAAGCGAGTTCCAGAATGATCCGCGAGCAATGACTCCACAGCAGTGGACCTTTAGCTAATTGCTTCTCACCCAAGACTCGATGTTCCAAATCTATAAAGTGGGTACAGGATGTGCTGTTTTGACTACCTCTGTTCAATTCTGCTGGTTGCTTTGACATCTAGAAGAGCGAGTTCTCGTTTAGGGACCACAATTGGGGCCTGTCACTAAGCCAAACAGTCGCTAAACGAAACCTCGGCTATGCTTCTGAGCTTCCCTCAGAGTTCCATCGCTTTTCAGACTTGCGAAGGTCGTAAATGTGAGGATTGGTTGCAAACTTGCTGCTTCATCCCCGTCGTGTGTCTGTGAACGGTCAATAAGCGAGGCGGTCTGTAAAGGAGGATGGCCCGTAAGAGTACTGAATGGTCAATTACTAGTTCCTCTAAATTAGGGGTCTTCAAACTTGGCCCTTTTAGGACTTGTGGACTTCAACTCCCAGAATTCCTCAGTCGGCCATTTTGATGAAACTGCTGGCTTAGATCCAAACCAGAGGTCTTCAAACTTGGCCCTTTGATGACTTGTGGACTTCAACTCCCAGAATTCCTCAGTCGGCCATTTTGATGAAACTGCGGGCTTGGATCCAGACCAGATGTCTTCAAACTTGACCCTTTTAGGACTTGTAAACTTCAACTCCCAGAATTCCTCAGCCAGGCATGCTGGCTGAGGAATTCTGGGAGTTGAAATCCACAAGTCATAAAAGGGCCAAAGTTGAAGACCCCTGATCGAAATCATACAGGCGATCCTCCACTTACGACAACAAATGAGCCCAGAATTTTACGTTGCTAAGCGAGACAGTTGTTCCGTGAGGTTTGGCCCATTTTTATGACCTGTCTTGCCACGGTTGTTAAGTGAATCCCTGCCATTCTTAAGTTAGTAAGACGGTTTGTGAAGCAAACATGGCTTCCCCATCGACTCACGCTTCATTTAGCGACCAAAGTTACAGTGCTGCTGTACAAAGGGACCGATGACCATTTTTCACACTTAACGACCGTCCCCGTGATCAAAACCCAGACGCTCGGCAACTGACTCGTATCGATGATGGGTGCAGCGTCCCGTGGAGGTGGGGGCAGGTGTGTGTCACGCGATCTCCTTTTGCGACCTCCTGATCAGCAACGTCTGATGGGGGGGTGGAAGGCAGATTCACTTAACGACCGTGTGACTAACGTACGAACTGCCGGGGTCCCCTTCACAAACTGCAGCGAGGAAGGTCGTCCAATGGGGGCAAATCTCACTCAGCGACCGTCTCTGGCTTAGCAACAGAGACTTGCGGTCGTAAAGGTGAGGACTAGCTGTATTTCCAGCCTGTCTTGAGATATAGGGAGATTTTGCTTGGGAAACTGGCCTGCAGCCCAGGCTGGCTCCTGTTGCCTCTTAATGATGCCATTTTGGTCCTCTTAATGGCCTCCGTGTAATTAATCCTGCCCTCTTTCCCAGAGACACCCCCCCTCCCTTTGATTTTCCAGGCAAGGGACCCCCCCTCCAAAAGGCCTTGAAGACCCCTCCCCCCCCGCAGCCCCGTCTCGGTTGCGTCCCAAAGGGACTGTGGCCCTGTAACATTTCAGACATAGGTTGAACTGATCTGAAACCTTCCCAAACACAGAATATCAGAATCGCGGATGAGTTGGGAGGGGTCCCAAAGGTCTTCTAGTCCAACCCTTTATTCAGGCAGGAAACTTCTGTCTATTCTATCCCATTTATTCTCCGTTTCCTCAGCTCCAGGCTGGCTGCGATGAGGGATGGGGAGGGGTCTGGGGGTGGGAGAGGGTGTTAGGCTCCAGTACATCGATCGCTTTGGGGGGGGGAGGAAAAGTATCTTCCCACTTGGGAGAAAAGGCTGGGGGGGGTAGAGGGAAAGGGGAGGGTCACGAAAGACCTTGAACGTTTGTTTCTTCAAGGAGTGGAGAGCAAAAGTCTCCCTTCTTCTCTTGTTTTTCTTTCCTTCTCTTTCTTTCCCTCTCTCCCTTCCCTCTCTTTCTTTCCCTCCCTTCTCGCTTTCTCTCCATGCTCTCCCCCTTCCTCTATTCTTCTTTCTTCCTCTTTCTCTTCCTTTTCTTTTTTCCTTCTCTTTCTTTCCCTCTCTCCCTTCCCTCTCTTTCTTTCCCTCCCTTCTCGCTCTCTCCATGCTCTCCCCCTCCCTCTATTCTTCTTTCTTCCCCCCTCTCTCTTTTCCTTTTCTTTTTTCCTTCTCTTTCTTTCCCTCTCTCCCTTCCCTCTTTCTTTCCCCCCCTTCTTGCTTTCTCTCCATGATCTCCCCTCCCTCTATTCTTCTTTCTTCCCCCCCCTCTCTCTTTTCCTTTTCTTTTTTCCTTCTCTTTCTTTCCCTCTCTCCCTTCCCTCTTTCTTTCCCTCCCTTCTCGCTTTCTCTCCATGCTCTCCCCTCCCTCTATTCTTCTTTCTTCCCCTCTCTCTCTCTTTTTCTTCCTTTTCATTTTTCCTTCTCTTTCTTTCCCTCTCTCCCTTCCCTCTTTCTTTCCCTCCCTTCTTGCTTTCTCTCCATGATCTCCCCTCCCTCTATTCTTCTTTCTTCCTCTTTTTCTTCCTTTTCTTTTTTCCTTCTCTTTCTTTCCCTCTCTCCCTTCCCTCTTTCTTTCCCTCCTTTCTCGCTTTCTCTCCATGATCTCCCCTCCCTCTATTCTTCTTTCTTCCTCTTTCTTTTCCTTCTTTTCTTCTGTTCTTCTCTTTCTTCCCCTCTCTCTTTCTTTTCCTTTTCTTTTTTCCTTCTCTTTCTTTCCCTCTCTCCCTTCCCTCTCTTTCTTTCCCTCCCTTCTCGATTTCTCTCCATACTCTCCCCCTCCCTCTATTCTTCCTTCTTCCTCTTTTTCTCTTCCTTTTCTTCTTTTCTTCTTTCTTTCCCTCTCTCCCTTCCCTCTCTTTCTTTCCCTCCCTTCTCGCTTTCTCTCCATGCTCTCCCCCTCTCTCTATTCTTCTTTCTTCTTCTCTCTCTTTCTTTTCCTTTTTTCTTTTCTTTTCCTCCCTCCCTCACGTGTGATCCCCTTTTGTCACCTTGAGACAAGCAAACACAATGGGGGAGCTGCGTTCACTTAACAAACCCTGTTCCTAATTTAACAACAATTTCAGAATTGGAATCAGAATAGAGCTGGAAGGGACTTTGGAGGTCATCTAGGGCAGGGGTAGGCCACCTTGGCTCTTTTATGACTGGTGGACTTCAACTCCCAGAATTCCTGAGCCAGCCATGCTGAGGGGAAAGGGAGAGGTTTCCAAGCTGAGCCAGGCTGGCTCAGGAATTCTGGGAGTTGAAGTCCACGAGTCATGAAGGGGCCGTAGTTCCCCCATACTGGCTCTGGAATTCTGGGAGTTGAAGTCCACTCCTCTTAAACCAAGCTAGCTAGGGAATTCATAAAAGTCATAAAAGAGCCAAAGTTTCCCTCATGCTGGCTGAGGAATTCTGGGAGTTGAAGTCCACGAGTCATGAAGGGGCCAAAGTTTCCCCCATGCTGGCTCTGGAATTCTGAGAGTTGAAGTCCACAAGTCATAAAAGACCCAAAGTTTCCCTCATGCTGGCTGAGGAATTCTGGGAGTTGAAGTCCACGAGTCATGAAGGGCCCATAGTTCCCCCATGCTGGCTCGGGAATTCTGGGAGTTGAAGTCCACGAGTCATGAAGGGCCCATAGTTCCCCCATGCTGGCTCGGGAATTCTGGGAGTTGAAGTCCACCAGTCATGAAGGGGCCAAAGTTTCCCTCATGCTGGCTGAGGAATTCTGGGAGTTGAAGTCCACGAGTCATGAAGGGGCCAAGGTTTCCCTCATGCTGGCTCAGGAATTCTGGGACTTGAAGTCTACGAGTCATGAAGGGGCCATAGTTCCCTCATGCTGGCTCAGGAATTCTGGGAGTTGAAGTCCACCAGTCATGAAGGGGCCAAAGTTTCCCTCATGCTGGCTCTGGAATTCTGGGAGTTGAAGTCCACAAGTCATGAAGGGCCAAAGTTTCCCCCATGCTGGCTGAGCAATTCTGGGAGTTGAAGTCCACGAGTCATGAAGGGGCCAAGGTTTCCCTCATGCTGGCTCAGGAATTCTGGGACTTGAAGTCTACGAGTCATGAAGGGGCCATAGTTCCCTCATGCTGGCTCAGGAATTCTGGGAGTTGAAGTCCACCAGTCATGAAGGGGCCAAAGTTTCCCTCATGCTGGCTCTGGAATTCTGGGAGTTGAAGTCCACCAGTCATGAAGGGGCCAAAGTTTCCCCCATGCTGGCTCTGGAATTCTGGGAGTTGAAGTCCACGAGTCATGAAGGGCCAAAGTTTCCCCCATGCTGGCTGAGGAATTCTGGGAGTTGAAGTCCACGAGTCATGAAGGGGCTATAGTTCCCTCATGCTGGCTCGGGAATTCTGGGAGTTGAAGTCCACGAGTCATAAAAGAGCCAAGGTTGCCTACCCCTGACCTAGACCCTTTCAGACAAGCGGCTGTCCGTTCTCTTCTTAAAAAGGAGGAGGAGGAGGAGGAGGAGGAGGAGGAGGAGGAGGAGGAGGAGGAGGAGAGACCCAAATCTTTTTGCCTTACTCGGAAGATTTCCTCCTTGTGGAAATCTTACTAACAATAGCTTGTGGACACGCACTCTGCTTCATCCCCCAGAGGCCAGCATTATGGAACTGATCTATATTATTTATGAGCTGCCGAAAGAACAAGAACGCTGCCATTGCTGAATGGATGGGCAGGCCCATCAGCGCTAAATATCTTTTTTTTTCTCTGTAATTATTATTTTATTAGTATCAACCAGGAAATCAGATGTTCAATATTCTCCTGAGGTTATACATAAACAAATGCAAAATTGAAGTAAGAATCTTAAAAGTCAAAATTGTATAACAAAACAATACTCCATCAAAAAAGTGTGTAAAATTACAAGAATGCTATTTTTTTAAACACTGGCCCCATTATTTCATAACTACAGAATTCTCAATCAATCCCCAGATTATTCTGCCGAGTTCATAACTGCCAGCATTTTTATTGAAAATGCAAAAAATTTAACTTTGGTTTTCAAAGCAATCTATATTTTATCAAATCAGAGGTTGTTGGAATACCATGTTATACTTCACAGCTAAATGGAAAAAAAATGTACTTCCCCCTACTGCTATTTTACCTTACAAAATGGGCCGACATCAAAAATGTTATAAAAGATAACAGAAAAAGATACATCTCGTTTTAATTTGAGACAATACAACATTTTGAAAATGGGCTAAAACTAGTAGTGGATTGAAAACATGAATTTATACAAATCAATCAATGGTATCACTTATAAAAAAAACATTAGCAAAGTAAAGTATTTTATTGTGGGATGTTTACTTAATGCACCAGGGATGGGGGACTCGCCTGATTGCACGGGCCGAAAAACGCCAACGTAATCCTAGACTGCATTAACAGAGGGATGGAATCAAGATCAGGTGAAGTTCTTGGACCGCTTCGCAAAGCCTTAGTCAGGCCCTGGTTGGAATACGGCATCCCCTTTTAATCACCCCATTATGAAAAAAAAAAAAAAGACGTTGAGACTCTAGAAAGAGTGCAGAGAAGAGCCACAAAGATGATCAGGGGGACTGGAGGCTAAAACATATAAGGAACGGTTGCTGGAATTGGGGCTGTCTAGTTTAACGAAGAGAAGGACGAGGGGGGACAGGATAGCAGCGTTCCAATATCCCAGGGGCTGCCCCAAAGAAGAGGGAGTCAAGCTGTTCTCCAAAGCGCCTGAAGGCAGGAGAAGAAGCCACGGATGGAAACTCATCAAGGAGAGAAGCAACCTGGAACTAAGGAGAAACTTCCTTACAGTGAGAACAATTAAGCAATGGAACTACTTGCCTCCAGAAGTTATGGGTGCTCCAACATTGGAAGCTTTTAAGAAAAGATTGGACAACAATTTGCCTGAAATAGGGTTTCCTGCCTGAGCAAGGGATTAGACTAGATGACCTCCAAGGTCCCTTCCAACTTTGATTCTCTTCTCTTCTCTTCTCTTCTCTTCTCTTCTCTTCTCTTCTCTTCTCTTCTCTTCTCTTCTCTTCTATTCTATTCTCTTCTATTCTATTCTTCCCTCCCTCTTTTCCCCTCCCTCCCTCCCTCCTTCCCTCCCTTCTTTCCTTTTTTCCTTCCTTCCTTCGTCTTCCTTCCCTCCCTCCCTTCCCCTCTCCCTTCTTTCCTTCCTTTCTCCCTCCCTCCCTTTTCATTCTCTCCCTCTCCTTCCTTTCTTCCTCCTTCCTTTCCTTCCTTCCTTCCTTCCTTCCTCGCTTCCTTCCTCCCTCACCTTCTTCTTCCCTTCCTTCTCTTCTCTTCTCTTCTCTTCTCTTCTCTTCTCTTCTCTTCTCTTCTCTTCTATTCTATTCTATTCTATTCTATTCTATTCTATTCTTCCCTCCCTCTTTTCCCCTCCCTCCCTCCCTCCTTCCCTCCCTTCTTTCCTTTTTTCCTTCCTTCCTTTGTCTTCCTTCCCTCCCTCCCTTCCCCTCTCCCTTCTTTCCTTCCTTTCTCCCTCCCTCCCTTTTCATTCTCTCCCTCTCCTTCCTTTCTTCCTCCTTCCTTCCTTCCTTCCTTCCTCCCTCACCTTCTTCTTCCCTTCCTTCCTTTCTTTCTTTTTCCTTCCTATCTTCATCCCTCCCTCTGTTCTTCCTTCCTTCCCTCCCTCCCTCCCAAAATGAAATGACGAATGATGAAAGGGTCCAGGAAACTGATTTCCCTGAAGGCTGCGATCTACTTCTGGGATACTTCTGGCACGGCCACAATTTGAGACACACACACACACACACACACACACACACACAGGCTGGCTGTGCTTGGGAAGACATCTGCTGGATAAGCAGCTTCTCCATCAAAGAAGTCAGCAAAGCCATTTGTGCCGAAAGGGGAAAAACTCCTCCGTAATCAGTGTGGGCTTTTCTGCTGAGCTGGCTGGTGAGCTGATGCGCTGGCCCGTTTTGGCCCGGACTCCAGGTGAGTGCTGGGAAGGAAGGACCAGGCTTGGCCAAGCAGGAAAAGGCCTAAGGCTAACTGGTTACATAAGGACATAAGAAGAGCCATGCTGAATCAGGCCAAAGCCCATCGAGTCCAGCATTCTGTGTCACCCAGTGGCCCACCAATTGTACATGGGGATCTTGAGCAGAAAGAGAAGGCAAAACCCTCCCTTTCGCTTGACCCCCAACAAATGGTACTCAAGGGAATCCTGCCTGCCTCAACCAACATAGAGGCGGCACATGGACATCCGCTTTAATAACCACCGATACACTTGGCATCCATGAATCTATCTAGCCCTGCCTTGAAGCTATCAAGGCTGACAGCTGTCACGACCCCTTCTGGAAGTGAATTCCATAAATCAACGACCCTCTGGGTGAAGAAATATTTCCCTTTGTTTGTCCTCACTTTCTTAGCTACGAGCTTTAGGGAGTGCCCCCTTGTCCTGGTATGGTGTGATAGAGAAAAGAATTTTTCTCTATCCACCTTTTCTATCCCATGCATGGTTGGGGAAAAAGTTGGTGATGTAGCTGGGTTGTGCTTAATTTCATCACAGTGAGCTTTGCAATCCATTAGCAAGGTGACCCACCATCCTCCTTTAGGGAGGACAGTCCTCCTTTTGCAAGTTCTGTCCTCCCTCGAAAAGTGTCCTCCTACATGTCCTCCTTTTCGATCTTTGAAGACTTAATCCGCAGGGCTGTTTTTTTTTTTTTTCTCATAGAAACGCTCAGAACGGCGTTCCGGCACCCTTTTTTGATAGTTTTTGCTTTTTTTCCAACTTTGGCATGAGCTGCGCTATTCCCGCTATGGGCTTTCGAAAGCCAGTAGGAATTGCTGCTGAGCGCGCCCAAAACACCCAGCTGGCAAACTTTGCACGTGCAAGTTGTCTGTATGATTGTTGCAATGAATAAAATGTTTCTTTTATTTACAATATTTTTTTTCTTCAATTTATTTGTGTCCTCCTTTTCATTGTAAAAAAGTTGGTCACCTTAATTATCCAGACCTGTCTTGCTCAACCTTGGTGACTTCAAAATGGGTGGACTTCAACTCCCAGAATTCCCCAGCCAGCATGGCGGTTAGGAACCTTTATCCATTTTAAGGTGGGTGGACTTCAACTCCCAGAATTCCTTCCTTCCTTCCTTCCTTCCTTCCTTCCTTCCTTCCTTCCTTCCTTCCTTCCTTCCTTCCTTCCTTCCTTCTGTCACTTTCTTCCCTCGCTCCCTCCTTTACCTTTCCTTTTTTTCTACTCCCTTCTTTCCTTCCTTCCTTCCGTCACTTTCCTTCTTTCCTCCCTCCCTTTCCTTCCTTTTTTCTATTCCCTTCCTTCCTTCCTTCTGTCACTTTCCTCCCTCCCTCCCTCCCTCCTTTACCTTTCCTTCTTTTTTTCTACTTCCTTCTTTCCTTTCTTCCTCCCTCCCTCCTTTACCTTTCCTTCCTTTTTTCTACTCCCTTCCTTCTTTCCTTCCTTCCTTCCTTCTGTCACTTTCTTCCCTCGCTCCCTCCCTCCCTCCTTTACCTTTCCTTTTTTTCTACTTCCTTCCTTCCTTCCTTCCTTCCTTCCGTCACTTTCCTTCCTCCCTCCCCTCCCTCCCTTCCTCCTTCCTTTATCTTTCTTTACTTTTTTCTACTCCCTTCCTTCCTTCCTTCCTTCCTTCCGTCACTTTCCTTCCTCCCTTCCTCCCTCCCTCCTTCCTTTATCTTTCCTTACTTTTTTCTACTCCCTTCATTCCTTCCTTCCTTCCTTTTCTTTCTTTTCCTTCCTTCCTTCCCTCCTTTATCTTTCCTTCCTTTTTTCTACTTCCTTCCTTCCTTCTTTTCTTTGTCTTTTCCTTCCTTCCTTCCCTCCTTCCCTCCCCCCCTCCCCCCCTCTCTGAGTTGAACTCCACTCATCTTAAAATTGCCATGGTTGAGAAACAGTGATCGGAACTGCTTCAGATCATGGACAGTGTTAAGGATGAACTAACTAGGTTATTAACCAGCTTAGCCTGTTTCTGAATTTGGAATAGAATAGAATAGAATAGAATAATAAAATAAGGAGTAGAATAGAATAGAATAGAATAGAATAGAATAGAATAGAATAGAATAGAATAGAATAGAATAGAATAGAATAGAATAGAATAGAATAGAATAGAATAATAAAATAAGGAATGGAATGGAATAGAAAAGAATAGAATAGAATAACGGAAGGTACCTTGGAGATCTTCTAGTCCAGCCCCCTGCTCAAGCAGGAGAACAGTACTGTCTCAGACAGGTGAATGTCTCAAGTCTCTTCTTAAAAATCTCCAGTGATGGAGCGCCCACGATTTCTGGAGGCAGGTAGTTCCACTGGTTGATTGTCCTCACTGTCAGGAAGTTTCTCCTTAATTCCAGGTTGCTTCTGTCCTTGATCAGTTTCCACCCATTGTTTCTCATCCTGCCTTCTGGTGCTCTGGAGAACAACGTGACCCCTGACCTCTGCCTTGTGGCAGCCCCTCAAATACTGGAACGCTGCTATCATGTCTCCCCTATTTCTTCTTTTCTTTAGACCAGCCAAACCCAAGTCCTGCAGCCCTTCTTCATATGTTTTGGTCTCCGGGCCTTGGATCATCGTAGTTGCTCTTCTCTGAACTTTTTCCAGACTCTCAACATCTTTTTTGTGATAGGGTGACCAAAATTGGCTGCAGTATTCCCTTGGTGTGGCCTCACCAGGGCTTTATAAAGCGGTACTAATACTTGGCGTGATCTTGATTCTATGCCTCTGTTTATACTACCCAGGAGTGTGTATTTCACACCCTTATTAACATTTCAGCACTGTCGGTCTTACACACCTCCTTCAAAATCGACATCCCAATTTGAGAATAAAAGTCCTGGTTTTGGCACGGTATATATATATATGAGGTTTTCGCGGGTGTTTGTATGTAGGTCTTTGGTTCTTCGGGTTTTCTCCCACGTAGAATTCTAGAAGCACGAAGCCAAAAGCACCAGCTTGAAGATGATGAATGGGACTTCGTCGAAACGTCGCCAAGACAGTTCAAATTCTACGTGGGAGAAAACCCGAAGAACCAAAGACCTATATATATTTATATGTTTTCTGAGGTTTTCGCGGGTGTTTGTATGTAGGTCTTTGGTTCTTCGGGTTTTCTCCCACGTAGAATTTGAAGTGTCTTGGCGACGTTTCGACGAAGTCCCATTCGTCATCTTCAGGCTGGTGCTTTCGGCTTCGTGCTTCTACCGGTAGCAGCAATGTGTGATTGCAGCTGTTTCTTCCTTTTAACTGCCAGTGGGGGTTTGAACTGATTGGCTGGGAGCTCGGCTGTGTTCTGATTGGGTGGAGGTGTGTTCTGATTGGTTAGGGGCTTGGCTGTGCTCTGATTGGATGAGGGGTTGGCTGTGCTCTGATTGGCTGGGGGAGTGTTCTGTTTAGGTGGGGGCTTAATTGTGCTCAGGTTAGTCTGAGTTACAGGGAGATTAGAGATGGTGAGCTGCATAGCTGTTTGGCTTCGCGTTCGTGGTCGTGCCTCATCTTCATGGTGGGTGTCAGTTTGCTTCACGCATGGATTGGAGGGGCTATCTATCTATCTATCTATCTATCTATCTATCTATCTATCTATCTATCTATCTATCTATCTATCTATCTATCTATCTATCTATCTATCTATCTATCTATCTCACAATCAGGAGCAGAATTTCCACTGCTAAGCCAAGCAGCGGTTAAATGACCTGCACCTAGATTTCATAACCTGTGTTCACTACCGTTCTTCAGCAAATTGCCACAGGTCCTTAAGTGAATCCCGTGGTCGTTAACACGAATCCGGCTCGCGCCCCCCTTCCCTTTGCTGGTTGGGAAAGGTCCCAAACAGCGGTTACACAACCTCGGTATCCTACAACCCTCGTAAATGCATGCCGGTTGCCAAGCGCCTGGATTGTGATCGGGTGCCTGTGAGGGGAATGCGAGGACGGCCGTGAAGTGTGAGGACTGGTCGTAAGTGCGAGGACATGTCATAAGTGCGAGGACCACCCCAAAACCGTTTCTCCCCCCCCAAGCGCCATTGCAATTTCAAACAGTTGTGAAACAAAGTAAGTTGAGGACTACCCATATCTCTGTTTTAAAAGATAACCAGCCGTATCGTCTGTCTCGGAGATACGGCAAGGACAAGAAAGAACTCGGGAATGTCAGGAGGATTTCACGGTGTTTATTAAAGGATGTGGGGGTTCACCCCGACAAGCTATTGGGGGGTGGTGGTGGTCAGGCTAAGAGCAGGGAAGGCAGAGAAGGGAGAACTCTTGGGGAGGGGGGGTCCCCGATGCCCGTGGTGCCAGCTGGTGTCCCAAGTCGTGTTTGAAGCCCTGAAGCCACAGATGGGGAAGGCGGCTCCCCGTTCGCTTTTTCTCTTGTTCCCACCCAAAGGGGTCGGCGTGGTTTTCCGAAGGGACCAGAGGCTGGAAGACAGAGGTGTGGGGAAAGAGAAACAGGCACCTGGGCCAGAGAGAAAGAGAGAGAGAGAGAATTGATGCACAACAAACCCCATTACAAAATCTGCTGGTTCACACAACCCATTATGCCTACACCCGGGTTCTTGCGGTTGTGGGAAAGCTGCAGAGATGACCTCTGGAACAGCCAAGAGTCTTCTGGTTAGGATTTGCCTTGTGCCGGTTGCCCTCCTGCTGGTTCACACAACTCAGCTTTCCCCACAAACTGCCCAGAACCTGGATGTAGGTTTAGTGGGCTGTGTGAACTGGCAGACCCCACAGATTTGACCCCATTATCACTAAAACAGAAGACATTTGGGGGGGACTCTTGGAGACTCCAGAGGTCATCTGTACAGCTTTCCCAGCTGCAAGAGCCTAGGTGCAGGGTTTGTGGGTTGTGTGAGCTGGCAGGTTTGACCCACAAATCTCCCAGTTCACACAATCCACTAAACGTACACTCAGGTTCATGCAGTTGTGGGGAAGCGGATCTCTGGAGTCCCCGAGAGTCTTCTGTTTTGGATTTGCCTCACGCCTGTTGCCCTCCTGCTGGTTCACACAACTCACAAAACCTGCCGGTTCACACAACCCCCCCCCAACTAACCCTACACTCGGGTTCTGGCGCAGAAGGAGCCGCGCAGATGAAGTCTGGAGTCTTGTCAGAGTTTTCTGTTTTGCATTCGCCCCGGGGCTGTTGCCCTCCTGCTGGTTAATACGACATCTGCGGATTCACACAACCCACTTAACCCTGCACCTAGGTTCTTGCAGCTGGGAAAGCTGTACAGATGACCTCTGGAGTCCCCAAGAGCCCCCTCCCCAAAGTGTCTTCTGTTTTAGATTTGCCTCAGGCTTCATTGCCCCCCCCTTGCTGGTTCACACCACCCACCGATCTCCTGCTTCACACCACCCACTGACCCTACTACACCCCAAGTGCTCGCACAAAAGAGCTGCGCACAGATGACCTCTGGAGTGCCCGGCAGTCCCCCTGTTTGGGATTCGCCTCCTGGCTGTTGCCCTCCTGCCTTCTGTGAGGCCATTGGCCCACTTGCCCCATCTTGTTGTGAGCAAAACCAACAGGCCAAGGTTCAAAATGGGGGTGCCCTGCCAGAGGAGGGAAGGGAGAACCGCAATTCCCAGCATTCCGAGCTGTGCCGCTCGGAATGCTGGGAGTTGAAGTCCACAATCCCCCTGAGAGGCTTCAGCTAGCGGGCCTTCTGGAGTTGGGTGCAGCCGGGCGGTCTCCTTTTTGCCGATTCTCACCCACTTTTTTTCATCGCTGCCCACGCCCACAATGACGTCCCTCAGCCCGGGCACCCCAAAAACCGGCTTCTTGGCCAGTTGCCACGTCTGAGCGACACAGCTTTGGACACTCACATTCAGGTGCTGGGCAGCCCGTGCCCAGAGGTGGTGGTGCTTGGGGTGGGTGGGGGTCTCACTGGGGCAGTGGAGAGGAGGGCTTCTGTGTCCCGGGGGGGATTCCTTTGCTCCCGTAATATTCCACCACCTGTTTGGGGACTTCAGCCAGGACGGTCTTGGCGAGAGCATTGGGGGGGGCCTGGGAGGAAAAGGAAGAGGAGTGGGAAGGGAGGGAGGGAGGGAGGAAGGAAGGAAGGGAGTAGAAAAAAGGAAGGAAAGGTAAAGGAGGGAGGGAGGGAGGGAGGAAAAGGAAGGAAGGGAGTAGAAAAAAGGAAGGAAAGGTAAAGGAGGGAGGGAGGGAGGAAGGAAAAGGAAGGAAGAAAAAGGAAGGAAGGGAGTAGAAAAAAGGAAGGAAAGGTAAAGGAGGGAGGGAGGGAGGAAGGAAAAGGAAGGAAGGAAAAGGAAGGAAGGGAGTAGAAAAAAGGAAGGAAAGGTAAAGGAGGAAGGAAGGAAGCAAGGAAGGAAGGAAGAAAGGAAAGAAGGAAGGGAGTAGAAAAAAGGAAGGAAAGGTAAAGGAGGAAGGAAGGAAGCAAGGAAGGAAGGAAGAAAGGAAAGAAGGAAGGGAGTAGAAAAAAGGAAGGAAAGTTAAAGGAGGGAGGGAGGGAGGGAGGAAGGAAGGAAGGGAGGGAGGGAGAAACGAAGGAAGGAAGAAAGGAAGGAAGGAAGGGAGTAGAAAAAAGGAAGGAAAGGTAAAGGAGGAAGGAAGGAAGCAAGGAAGGAAGGAAGAAAGGAAAGAAGGAAGGGAGTAGAAAAAAGGAAGGAAAGGTAAAGGAGGGAGGGAGGGAGGAAGGAAAGTGACAGAAGAAAAGGAAGGAAGGAAAGAGACAAGGTGAAGGAAGGGAGGGACCGAGGAAAGAAATAGAAAAAAGGAAGGAAAGATATAGGCGGGTGGGAAGAAGGAAGGAAAGAAAGAAGAAGGAGGGTGGTAGAAGGAAGGAAGAGAGGGAGGAGGGAAGGAAGAAGACAAAAGGAAGGAATGGAGGAAAGGGACAGAGAGAGAGAAGGAAGCAAGCAAGCAAGCAAGGAAACCAGGTGAAGGAAAGGGGCGAGGAAACGAGGAAGGACGTCGAAAAAAGGAAGGAAAGGTAAAGGAGGGAGGGAGGGAGGAAGGAAAAGGAAGGAAGGAAAAGGAAGGAAGGGAGTAGAAAAAAGGAAGGAAAGGTAAAGGAGGAAGGAAGGAAGCAAGGAAGGAAGGAAGAAAGGAAAGAAGGAAGGGAGTAGAAAAAAGGAAGGAAAGGTAAAGGAGGAAGGAAGGAAGCAAGGAAGGAAGGAAGAAAGGAAAGAAGGAAGGGAGTAGAAAAAAGGAAGGAAAGTTAAAGGAGGGAGGGAGGGAGGGAGGAAGGAAGGAAGGGAGGGAGGGAGAAACGAAGGAAGGAAGAAAGGAAGGAAGGAAGGGAGTAGAAAAAAGGAAGGAAAGGTAAAGGAGGAAGGAAGGAAGCAAGGAAGGAAGGAAGAAAGGAAAGAAGGAAGGGAGTAGAAAAAAGGAAGGAAAGGTAAAGGAGGGAGGGAGGGAGGAAGGAAAGTGACAGAAGAAAAGGAAGGAAGGAAAGAGACAAGGTGAAGGAAGGGAGGGACCGAGGAAAGAAATAGAAAAAAGGAAGGAAAGATATAGGCGGGTGGGAAGAAGGAAGGAAAGAAAGAAGAAGGAGGGTGGTAGAAGGAAGGAAGAGAGGGAGGAGGGAAGGAAGAAGACAAAAGGAAGGAATGGAGGAAAGGGACAGAGAGAGAGAAGGAAGCAAGCAAGCAAGCAAGGAAACCAGGTGAAGGAAAGGGGCGAGGAAACGAGGAAGGACGTCGAAAAAAGGAAGGAAAGATAAAGGAGGGAGAGAGGGAGGGCGGAAAGAAGGAGGGCGGTGGAAGGAAGGAATGGAGGAAGGTGACAGAGAGGAGGAAGGAGAACGGTGAAAGGAGGGAAGGAGGGATGGAGGAAAGAAGGAAGTAGAAAAAGGGAGGAGGGAAGGAAGAAGAAAGAAGGAGGGTGGTAGAAGGGAGGGAGGGAGGTGGGAAGGAAGAAGAAGAAGGAGGAGGAGGAGGGAGGGGACAGAGAGAAGGAAGGAAGGAAGGAAGGAAGGAAGGAAGGAAGGAAGGAAGGAAAGACAAACTCAGAAAGAAGGCCTGTGTAGGCAGACATTCAAGGCCCAAAGCAGCCCTTGAGCCCTTCATGAGGGCCGGGGCCTTCCAACACCCTCACACCTTCTTGAACTCCCGGACGGGCACAAACTGCACAATGTCCCGGACGGCCCTGCCCTCCTCCGTCTCCAGCATCCCTCGGTCCCCGTTCAGCTCCCGCATGTCGGAGAAGTCGGCGTTCCCGATGCCCACGATGATGATGGAGAGGGGCAGGCGGGAGGCCCGCACCACGGCGTCGCAGGCCTCGGGCATGTCGCTCACCACCCCGTCGGTCAGGATGAGCAGCACCCGGTACTTCTGCAAAAGAGGCCAGGGGTGGGGGTCTCAAAGGCCACGAGGGGGACACGAGGCGAGACACCCCCCCCTTGGCCCTTTGGCCGGGGTGGGGGGGTCTTAGGTGTCTCCCCCCCTCCCGTACCGTGGGCATGCCACTTTTCTCCTCCTCGGCTGCCGGCCCGGCCACCTTGCTGATGATGGGCGCCACGTTGGTGGGGCCGTACAGCTCGATCTGGGGCAGGCAGCGCTTGTAAGCCTCGATCACGCCCAGGATCTCTGCCAGGGAAGGAAAGAAACCGAGATGGCAAACCGGGTGGTTTCGCTGGGCCACGTCGGTGTGTGCGTGTGGCTAATGGGCGTATTTTAATTTCTGTCATGTTTATGCAGGGTATATTGGAGGTGAGAGCTGGATGAAACAAAATCTCCTTTTAAGGCAGGCTGATTAGCGTACGTTTAAGGTCATAATAAAGTTATTCTCTTTCTTTCTTTCTTTCTTTCTTTCTTTCTTTCTTTCTTTCTTTCTTTCTTTCTTTCTTTCTTTCTTTCTTTCTTTCTTTCTTTCTTTCAACCTCCCTCCATATTTCCTCTTTTTAAAATTCTCCTTTTCTTTTCCCCCAAATTCCTTCCTTCCTTCCTTCCATCCTTCCTCCCTCCGTCCCTCCCTTCTTAATATTTCCTCTTTTTAAAATTCTCCTTTCCTTCCTTCCTTCCTTCCTTCCTCCCTCCCTTAATATTTCCTCTTTTTAAAATTCTCCTTTTCTTTCCTTCCTTCCTTCTGTTCTTCCTTCCTCCCTCCCTCCCTTAATATTTCCTCTTTTTAAAATTTTCCTTCCTTCCTTCCTTCCTTTCATCCTTCCTCCCTCCATCCCTCCCTTCTTAATATTTCCTCTTTTTAAAATTCTCCTTTCCTTCCTTCCTTCCTTCCCCTTAATATTTCCTCTTTTTAAAATTCTCCTTTTCTTTCCTTCCTTCCTTCTGTTCTTCCTCCCTCCCTCCCTCCCTTAATATTTCCTCTTTTTAAAATTTTCCTTCCTTCCTTCCTTTCTCCCTCCCTTCTTAATATTTCCTCTTTTTAAAATTCTCCTTTTCCTTCCTTCCTTCCTTCCTTCCTTCCTTCCTTCCTTCCTTCCTTCCTTCCTTCCTTCCTTCCTTCTTTCCTCCCTTAATATTTCCTCTTTTTAAAATTCTCCTTTTCCTTCCTTCCTTCTGTTCTTCCTCCCTCCCTCCCTCAATATTTCCTCTTTTTTAAATTTTCCTTCCTTCCTTCCTTCCTTCCTTCCTTCCTTCCTTCCTTTCTCCCTCCCTTCCTTAATATTTCCTCTTTTTAAAATTCTCCTTTTCCTTCCTTCCTTCTGTTCTTCCTCCCTCCCTCCCTCCCTTAATATTTCCTCTTTTTTAAATTTTCCTTCCTTCCTTCCTTCCTTCCTTCCTTCCTTCCTTCCTTCCTCCCTCCCTCCCTTCTTTCTTTCCTTCCACCTAACTCCATCAAGTGACTCTATTATTGCCTAGGTTTTCAGTCCCCAAAATTTTTCTTTAAAAAAAAAAAAAGCAACGGCAATTCCACTGAAAATCACAATTTTTCCTTACTTTCACATTCGGGGTTCTCCGGATCAAAGTTGATGGCGAAATCGTGAGACACCTGTCCGAAGAAACAAAAAACAAACAAACAAAAACTCCCAACCAAACAGGAACGAGGATTCGCACTCCGAGCACAAAAGGGGGACGATTCGCTTTAACCGGATCTCGGGATGCGTACCTCGAAATCGGGAGGGATTCTGGCTCCGAAGCCAAAGGCCGGGAACCGTTTATCGCTGGAAGACAAAAACGCTGTTTTAGTTCTCCATCCGGACAGGTGGCAGGTGGGGGATTCTGGGAGTCGTCGTCTCGACATTCCAGGCGCATCCCCTATCCTGTACCTGTCGTAGTCCTGGCAGATTTCGCCCACGGACGACAGCGTTTTCAGGTATTCGTTCGGCTCTCGGGGGCTGATGAAATGGAGCGAATGCTCACTTCTGGGGTCCCCATTGGAGGCTGTGAAGTCAATGGCTACCTGGGCAAGGGAGAGAGGGAGAGGGGGCCAAGCGGTGTAGCCTAGTGGTTAGAGGCATCGGATTCGTCCCTGGAATTTTCCAATTCTCATTTCGGGCGCCAAGCCCTCCGAGCGAATTTTGAAAGTTTGCTGGGAAGCCGAAAGGAGACGCTGGAGGAATCTTGGCTTATCGTTTATGGATGGTTAAACGGGAGCCAGCCGTATGCGGCGGCAGGCAAAAAAAGCCAACACCATCCTGGGTTGTGTAAACCGAGGCACAGAATCAAGAGCACGCGAAGTATTAGTACCGCTTTATAAAGTCCTTTAAAAATCCCGTGTCCAGTTTTGGTCACCCCGTTACAAAAAAAAAGATGTTGAGACTTTGGAAAAAAAAGTGCAGAGAAGAGCAACTTAGATGATTTAATTTAATTTAATTTAATTTTAATTTTTCGGACTTATATGCCGCTCCTCTCCGAAGACTCGGAGCGGCTTACAACATAAATAAAACAATATTTCAAAAACAAGTCCAAAACTAAAAACATTAAAAAATGCCTGGAGACTAAAACATAGGAAGAACGGTTGCGGGATTTGGGTATGGATAGACTCTAGAGAAAAGAAGGACTTAGGGGGGACATCATAGCGGTATTCTGGTATTTGGGGAGGCTGCCACAAAGAGGAGGGGGGTCAACCTATTCTCCAAAGCACTAGAGGGCAGAAAAAGAAACAATAGTTGGAAACTCATCAAGGAGAGAAGCAACCTGGAATTAAGGAGAAACTTCCTAACAGTGAGGACAATTAACCCGTGGAACAGCTGGCCACCAGAAGGTGTGGGTGCTTCATTACTGGAGGTTTTTAAGAAAAGAGTGGACAACTACCTATCTGAAAAGAGGAAGGGGCTTGGACTAGAAGACCTCCAAGGTCCCTTCCAGTTCTATTCTAATTGATTGATTGATTGAGTGATTGGTTGATTAATAGGTTGGGGCCAAACAGATCCAGATCTAAGGGAGCTAAGGATCTAAGTTTTCTCCAGATCTGGACAAATGTACCAAAGAAAACCTAATACTAAAAGCAGGGGTCTTCAAACACAGCCCTTTTATGACTTGTGGACTTCAGCTCCCAGAATCCCTCAGCCAGCATGAGGGAACTATGGCTCTTTTATGACTTGTGGACTTCAATTCCCAGAATCCCTCAGCCAGCATGAGGGAACTATGGCTCTTACTCCCAGAATCCCTCAGCCAGCGTGAGGGAACTATGGCTCTTTTATGACTTGTGGACTTCAGCTCCCAGAATCCCTCAGCCAGCGTGAGGGAACTATGGCTCTTTTATAACTTGTGGACTTCAGCTCCCAGAATCCCTCAGCCAGCGTAAGGGAACTATGGCTCTTTTATGACTTGTGGACTTCAACTCCCAGAATCCCTCAGCCAGCGTGAGGGAACTATGGCTCTTTTATGACTTGTGAACGTCAACTCCCAGAATCCCTCAGCCAGCGTGAGGGAACTATGGCTCTTTTATGACTTGTGGACTTCTACTCCCAGAATCCCTCAGCCAGCGTGAGGGAACTATGGCTCTTTTGTGACTTGTGGACTTCAGCTCCCAGAATCCCTCAGCCAGCGTGGGGGAACTATGGCTCTTTTATGACTTGTGGACTTCAGCTCCCAGAATCCCTCAGCCAGCGTGAGGGAACTATGGCTCTTTTATGACTTGTGGACTTCAGTTCCCAGAATCCCTCAGCCAGCCACGCTGGCTGAGGAATTCTGGGAGTTGAAGTCCACAAGTCATAAAAGGACCAAGTTGGAAGACCCCTGTACTAAAGGCCTACGCTGAATAGGAAAGAGTTCTGAAGCCACACCTATATTTGGAGGAATTAATAATACAGGCAGTCCTCAGTTAGTGACTGCCTTGGTTGTTAGCAGTCACAACGGTGAGGAAAAAGTAATTTTGCAACCGATCCTCGCAGTTTAGGACCTTTTCCGGCCTGTAAAGCCAAAGAAAGCTGAAGGAAAAAAACACAGCCATGGTTTCACTTCCGGACCACTTCACTTAACGAGTTGCCAAGTTGTGGTCGCTAAAGGAGGACCACCTCTATTGGGAACGTTCTTTAAAAATGACTCCTTGTCATCTTAAACATCCTTTTTTTTTCTTTCTTTCAGTAAAGGTAGTCCTCAACATACGACAGTTCATTCAGTGACCGTCCAAAGTGACAAACTCACTGAAAAAAGTGACTTACGATCGTTTGTCACACTTAACGACAGTCGCAGCATCCCCCTCCCCACGGTCACGTGATCAAAATTTGGATGTTTGTCAACTGACTCGTAATTATGTTGGTTGCAGCGTCCTGGGGGGAGTCACGTGACCCCCCCTTGCACCTGGGGGAAGCCTGATCCACTTAACGACCGTGTGACTCACTTAACAACCACTTAGCAGTGATTCACTTAACAACTGTAGCAGGAAAGGTCGTAAAAGGGGGTCAAAATGCCTGCATTACGATTTAAAGTGCGACAGTGAAACAATACAGGCAGGTCATCAATCAATATATAAAATAATAAGATAATCAACAGCCTGCTCTTAATTCTTAATTCCAAAACTTACCGTGAAGGAGATTTGCAAACCACCCATGATGTAATCCAGGAAGGTGTGGACTTTCTCCATCTGCAGAGAGACAATGATGATTAGTCTAAGGGCTGCGACGGTCAGCCATCATCAGAATCTTTGCTTTCTTCTTCTTCTTCTTCGGAGGCTCAATATATTAATACCGACACCCCAGGTGACGAGGCTCACCTTGCACTGAGTAAGGATAATATATCCAGAATTTTTGTAGTTTTTCTTCTTTTCTTGATACTTGTGATTAATACATTCCCATTTTACCTGCCAAGGGGGGGAAAAAGGGGAAATTAGGTTATAATCCATATTTTTGCCTTCTGCTGTTCTGGATTATTATTTTTTTTCCAACTAACTCCAGCATTAAAAAACTTTTTAAAATTTAGGTGGTTGTTTTTTTTTTTGTAAAATATATAAATTCCTAAAGGTCAATTCCCCCCCCCCAACAATATAAATTACTGACGCTATGCGGATAGTCCTCGACTTATTAAACAAACTTAGTATGGGAAAAAATGCTTTATGACTTGTCCTCCCACTTACGACCATCCAGATCCCTTGATCATGATGTGGGCACTTAGCAACTGATTCATGTTTATTTGTTTATTTTTTTTATAAAGTTTTATTGATTATTTTTTTTAATAGAATTCAGCAGTTAACCATTCAACAAAAATGTGTGGTCTGAGCATCTTATTCACTAATCCAAATTAAATGCTTAATCCCGAAATTTTTTCTCTAACCATGGATAAAAGAGGTCCCAAGTTTGAAAATATTCTGTTTTTTTTCTTTTTCTTTCAACCTTAAAGTAAGCCTGTCCATTTCCGCACAGTCTAGTATTTTTTTTTTAATTATTTCTTCTTCTGGTGGTGTTCCTTCGTTCTTCCCATATTGTGCAAATATAATTTTTGCCGCTTGTTATCACGTATAAAATCAAGTATGTACTTTGGTTATCAAGTTTTTCTGGCATTATGCCTTTAAAAAAAAAATAAACAGGTTTATAGTCTAGGTCAGCGGTTCTCAACCTGTGGGTCGTGACCCCATTTGGGGTCGAAAGACTATTTCACGGGGGTCGCCAAACACCGCAGTCCGCCATTTTTTTGGTCGGCCATTTTTTTCCCCTTTGCGATGCGGGCCGTCGCGCCGCGCATGCGCGATGCGGGCCCGCCATTTTTTTTAATTTTGGTCGGCCATTTTTTTTTGGGGTCGGCCATTTTTTTCCCCTTTGCGATGCAGGCCGTCGCGCCGCGCATGCGCGATGTGGGCCGGGGTCGAGCCCCGGAAAAGGTTGAGAACCGCTGGTCTAGGTATTTCTCTAACATTTTTTCTAACCAAAGTGTGAATTTTTGTCCAATATCTCCTTGCTTTGACACATGTCCACCACAAATGATAATAAGTACCTGGCTTATGCTTACATTTCCAACATTTCTCTGACATATTTTTAAACATTTTTTTGCTAATCTTGTTGGTGGCAAGTGCCATCTATAGAACATTTTGCGTAAGTTTTATATAATTGACTCAATTAACAATTAACCAGTGGAACAACCTGCCTCCAGAAGCGGTGAATGCTCCAACACTGGAAGTTTTTAAAAAGAGACCGGACAGCCATTTGGCCAAAATGGTATAGGGTTTTTTTCCTGCCTGAGCAGGGGGTTGGACTAGATGACCTCCAAGGTCCTTTCCAACTTTATTATTCTTATTATCATGTTTATGACCAGTTGCATTGTCCTGCAGTCACATGCTTGCAAACTGTGACTTTTTTTTTTTTTTGCTGTTTTCTGGCCAAAACCAGCAAAAAAAAAAAAAAAAGTCCACTGGGGGAAGCTGGATTCGTTTAATGAGCATGTGATTCGTTTGACGACCACGTGTTTTGCTTAATGACCATCGTGATTCGCTTTACAGTAAAAATGGCAGTAAACCTGAGTCCCGTCACATCCAGATTTACAATCTCACCAAATTATGGGAGAGATTCCAGTCCCAAGAATGTGGTCCTAACTCACAGGCTCCCTGAATCTATTCTATCCTAATCACAAGGGTGGGTGAAAACTCAGCCACCAAATTCATGGTCCTTCCATCATTTTAATTCTTTCAGATTTCTGGTTTTTTGTTTTTTTTCCTTCTGAGGTTTGCCAAGTGGAAATACTCTGAAGTTTGAAACTTCCTGACAGTTAGAACCATTAACCAGTGGAACTACCTGCCTCCAGAAGCGGTGAATGCTCCAACACTGGACGTTTTTAAGAAGAGACTGGACAGCCATTTGTCTGAAATGGTGTAGGGTTTCCTGCCTGAGTAGGGGGTTGGCCTAGATGACCTCTAAGGTCCCTTCCAACTTTATTTTATTTTTATTTTTATTTTTATTTTTATTTTTATTTTTATTATTATTATTATTATTATTATTATTATTATTATTATTATTATTATTATTATTATTATTCAAAACTAGCACAGCACTGAACCAGCTGGCGTTGCTAAAGTGTCTCCTTTCACAAGTGCCAAACTCCCAGAGGGAGTTTCCCAACTTTAAAGAAAAAAAAAACAGCAGACTTTTACTTTTTTTAATGAACGAAGTGGATAAGCAGATAAAGGCTGGATCTTTTTTTTTTTTTAAATTAAATGAAGGGAAACGCCCGGCTGCAACACTAAAAGACAGCATTAAAACTTACAGCAGAGTTTGATTTGCTAAATTCCACTTTCTAGTGGTTTCAGTTAAGGTCTATTAAGGTTAAGGTGAAGGGGGGGCTTCACTCCAGGCCCAGAATTCTCCCACCCCTCATATTGGGCATTGTTGGGAACGCTGGGAACTGAAATCCAGGTAGGGACACAAGTGGACCTGCCCACCTCTCTCTCCTTTTTCTTTCTTTCTTTCTTTCTTTCTTTCTTTCTTTCTTTCTTTCTTTCTTTCTTTCTTTCTTTCTTTCTTTCTTTTTCTTTCTTTCTTTCTTTCTTTCCTTCCTTCTTTCCTTTCTTTCCTTCCTTCCTTCCTTCCTTCTTTCCTTTCTTTCTTCCTTCCTTCCTTCTTTCTTTCTTTCTCTTTCTTTCTTTCTTTCTTTCTTTCCTTCTTTCTTTCCTTCTTCCTTCCTTCCTTCCTTCCTTTCTTCCTTTCCTTCTTTCTTCCTTCCTTTCTCCCTCTTTCTTGTCCTCTCTCCTTTCTTTCTTATTTCCTTCCTTCCTCCTTCCCTCCCTTTTACCTTTGATCCATTGCCCCTTCCGCGCTCTCTCCCTCCCTCCCCTTCTCTTTCTTTTCCTCCTTTCCTTCCTTCCTTCCTTCCTCCCTTCCTTCCTTCCTTCCTTCCTTCCTTCCTCCCTTTCTCTCTTCATCCACCCTCCTTCCCCTCCCTCCCTCCCGCTTTTACCTATGATCCATTCCCCCTTCCCCTCTCTCTCCCTCCTTCCCTCCCTCCCTGCCACCCTCCCTCCCTCTCTTCTTTCCTTCCCTCCATCCTTCCTCCTCTCTCTCTCTCTCTTTCTCCTTCTATTTTTCTCCCCCGCCCTCCCTCCATCTCCTTCTCCATTACCTCGTCTCCAGAAGACGCCTTCAGCATCTCCTGAAAGCTTGTGTTGAATTCCCCAATGTAGTCATGCTTCCCGCTGGAGTCGTGATCGTAAACCACACACTGGAAAAGAAAGCAGGCAAGTGACAGAGCCAGAAATACGGAGGAGAATTTATTTATTTATTAGTTATTTATTTATTAAATTTCTATGCCGCCCTTCTCCTGGGACCCAGGGCGGCTTACAGCAATGATGCAATAACAGATAAGAAATTTAACAATAACAATTAACCATTTAATCTAAAACACATTGCTCTGCCCTGCTTCCTTCCGAAAAAATAAAACTGCCTTCAGATCCTATTAAAAGGCAGGCAGACCCTGATTCGCCTGGGGTTTCCCCCCCCCCCTCCAGGACCAGAGAAATAAAAACAGTTGGAAAATTGGTTCTGCTACTCAACCGCTTCGTGGGTTTCCTAATTGTTCGCCGTAATCTGAGATTATTTTCAGATCGAAAGCCGTGTTTATTCAACTGGCCAAGTTTAAGCCGGGTGGACTTCAACTCCCAGAATTCCCCAGCCAGCTGGGAGTTGAAGTCCGCCTGGCTTAAACTTGCCCACTTTAAGAAACACGGATTGAAATCCTTTCATATGGATGTCTAGAACTAAATAGACTTTTTTTTCCCCACAACGGTCTTTGAGGCAGCCAAGAAATGCATATTCTGCGCTCCATTCATCCCCTCTCTCTCAGTTTTCTTTTTCTTTCTTTCTTTCTTTCTTTCTTTCTTTCTTTCTTTCTTTCTTTCTTTCTTTCTTTCTTTCTTTCTTTCTTTCTTTCTTTCTTTCTTTCTTTCTTTCTTTCTTTCTTTCTTAATACGGCTCGGAAGAAGCTTACCCGTATAGGCCTGTCGGGGTCACAACTGCACAGCGATTGCAAAGAAATTCGGAACGGCTGCCACCGAGGGCTCAGGTTGTTCTTCACCACCTGGGGCACAAAACGATGGGAGAGAGATTTTCAAAAAAAAGGTTAGCCCCCAAGAAATTGTCACATTTTTTTACCCCTAAACTGTGTGTGTGTGTATTGTGTGTGTGTGCATGCGCGTGTCTGCCTGTCTGTCTACCGGTATCTGTCCATCTACTATCTATCTATCTATCTATCTATCTATCTATCTATCTATCTATCTATCTATCTATCTATCTATCTATCTATCTATCTATCTATCTATCTATCTATCTATCTATCTAATGTCTATCTATATCTATCTGTCTATCTATCTATCTGTCTATCTATATATCTGTCTGTCTGTCTATCTATCTAATATCTATCTATCTATCTATCTATCTATCTATCTATCTATCTATCTATCTATCTATCTATCTATCTATCTATCTATCTATCTGTTGTGAGTGTCCCTAGACCAGCTTGGGAAGTGTCAGAGGATGAGGATGAGCAGCCAGGCCCCTCTGGGTGTTTTCCCCTCCCGGCAGCCGAGGAAGAGCAGTCAGGCCCCTCTGGGTATTTTCCCCTCCCGGCAGCTGAGACAGACAGGGAGGAGATTTACAGGCAGTCTGGGTCAGATTCGCAAAGTGAGGGGTCAGATTTGGATCAAGAAGATAGATGGCTTGATCCGAGATTCCGAAGGTTTGATAAGCGAAGGTGTCAGTTAAGTGGAAAAAGGAAGTAATGGGGGGAAGTGACGTATCGGAAACTATATTAGAAGGGAAAAGAGAGACTACGCCTTTGTCACGAGCAACGTTAATCAAGGAGTAGCCTGATATCTGGAGCAGTGCATTTGAACTCAGTCTTCTGATGTTTTGGAAATCTACGGAAGAATAATGAGGTCTTGGACAATGTGATAAAGAAAGAGTGAGTTAATTGGAAGGTGTGGGAAGAGCATGTTTCAATCTAAATGTAAATAAATGAGACTTGGCCGTTCCTGCCAGCAAAATGCCAGCAGCGTGCTTTGAAGTGAATCCTTTTGAAATGTGTTAAATAAACCTCTTAAAGACATATTTATGTGGATTTTAATGAACTGAGAGGGGCCAGACATAACACTATCTATCTATCTAATGTCTATCTATATCTATCTGTCTATCTATCTATCTGTCTATCTATATATCTGTCTGTCTGTCTATCTATCTAATATCTATCTATATCTATCTATCTATCTATCTATCTATCTATCTATCTATCTATCTATCTATCTATCTATCGTCTATATCTATCTGTCTATCTGTCTATCTAATGTCTATCTATATCTATCTATCTATCTATCTATCTATCTATCTATCTATCTATCTATCTATCTATCTATCTATCTATCTAATGTCTATATCTATCTGTCTATCTATCTGTCTATCTAATGTCTATCTATATCTATCTATCTATCTATCTATCTATCTATCTATCTATCTATCGTCTATATCTATCTGTCTATCTGTCTATCTAATGTCTATCTATTATCTATCTATCTGTCTGTCTGTCTGTCTGTCTGTCTATCTATCTATCTATCTATCTATCTATTTAATGTCTATCTATCTATATCTATCTGTCTATCTATCTGTCTATCTGTCTATCTATCTGTCTGTCTGCCTGTCTGCCTGTCTGCCTGTCTATCTGTCTGTCTGTCTGTCTGTCTATCTATCTATCTATCTATCTATCTATCTATCTATCTATCTATCTATCTATCTATCTATCTATGTCTATCTATTATCTATCTGTCTGTCTGTCTATCTATATCTATGTCTATCTATGTCTGTCTGTCTGTCTATCTATCTATTTAATGTCTATCTATATCTATCTATATCTATCTATCTATATCTATCACTCTCTGTCTATCTATCTATCTATCTATCTATCTATCTATCTATCTATCTATCTATCTATCTATCTATCTATCTATCTTCTATCTATATGTATATATATAATTTATCTATCATCTCTCTCTCTCTCTCCATCTATTTATTGATATTACCTCAAGATAACTCTGGGTGGCTTACAATCATAAAAGGTGAAAAATAATATAAAACTAAGTTTATTTAATTTAATTTAATTTCTTAATTACATTTCTTCACTGACCATCTCGTTTCGAAACGATGCCAGGCGTCTTGCAGCCCTAAAAGCCTTGAAATCATAAAAGACGAGTCGTTCTAAAACCTTAACAGGATTGACCGTATCCATTCGGATAGCCGGTTAACCGATCAGCCGGCTCAGAGGCTTGCAAAGCGTCTCCTGGCTGCTACTTCAGCCCATTTTAATTGGTTATATCTCCATTGCCCCCCCTTTTAGACCCCCCCTCCCCATCAAACTGTCCGGAGGGGACCCATAATATTCTCACCTCTGTCCTCCAGGCCAAATTCTCCGACTCACCCGTGCCCAACTTATATATTTCCAGGAAAGGATCGGATTTGCTGAAGAAATCCTGCAGAGAACAGGTTAAAAAGAGAGAGAGAGAGAGAGAGAGAGAGAGTAATTTTTTTTTCACGAAACGCTCCATAGAGCTACAGCGAAGGAGCCAGAAGGTTGACACCCCCGGGAGCCATCACAACAATCGAGATTTGGTATCACACCAGCTGTTCTTCCACAGAGGTCCTTTAAGGTCCTCCAACACACCCTTGCTCCCCCCCTTTCCAGGCAGTCCTCGACTTACGACAGTTGAGCCCAATACTTCTGCCGCAAAGCGAGAGCCTTGCTAAGTCAGCTTCGCCCCACTTCGTGACCTTGCTTGCCACAGGTTGTGAAACACAGCCGTTGGTCCCCTAATCACGCGGTTGTTAAGAGAGTCTGGCCTCCCCATGGACTTTGCCTGAGCCCAGGAGCGTCATAAATACGTGCCAGTTGCCAAGTGTTGCAGCTTTAAACGGTCACTAAACGAATTTGTTTTCAGTCGAGTCCTTCTGCTGGGTTCCTCAGCCTAGAGATAAACCTTTAAGTCTTCCACAGCTAGCCTGCTCTTCAAGAATACAGGCAGCGATTTGTTTAGTGACCGTTCAAATTTACAGCGGCACTGAAAAATGGGACTTGGGGCCGTTTTCCAGACTTACGAGCTTTACAGCTTTCCCCCCACGGTCAGGAGATCAAAATTCAAAAGCTTGACGAGCAGACATGTATTTAATAATAATGATAATGATAACAACAACAATAATAAATAATACTGATAATAATAATAATGGTAACAATAATAATGGTAATAATAATAATGACAATAATAATAACAATAATAATGATAATCATAATGATAGTAATAATGGTAATAATAATGAGGATAATGATAATAATAATGATGATAATGATAATAACAATGGTAAAAAATAATAATAATAACAATGATAATAATAATAATAATAATAATGGCAATGGTAATAAATAATGATAATAATCATAATGGTAATGGTAAATAATGATAATGATAATGGTAATAATAATGGTAATGGTAATAATAATAATAATGGTAATAATAATAATAATGATGATGATAATAATGATGATGATAATATGATAATAATAATGATAATAATAATAATGGTAATCATAATATTAATGGTAATAATAATATTAATGGTAATAATGATAATGATAATAATAACAATGGTAATAAATAATAACAATAATAACAATGGTAATAATAATAATAATAATAATCGTAATGGTAATGGTAATAAATAATGATAATAATAATAATGGTAATGGTAAATAATGATAATGATAATGGTAATGATAATGGTAATAATAATGGTAATAGTAATAATAATAATAATGGTGGTAATAATAATAATGGTAATAATAAATAATAATAATGATAATAATATGATAATAATGATAATGATAATAATAATGGTAATTATAATGATAATAATGGTAATAATAATGATGATAATGATAATGATAATAACAATGGTAATAAATAATAATAATAATAGTAATGGTAATGGTAATGGTAATAATAATAATGATAATGATAATAATAATAATAATAAGATGATAATAATAATAATAATAATAATAATAATAATAATAATAATAATAATAATAATAATAATAATAATGTTGGAAGGGAACTTGAGAGGTCCTCTAGTCCAACCCCCCCCTCCACTCAGGCAGGAAACCATATACCATTTCAGACAAATTTATGACCGTTCCAGTGTCCCGAGGTCACGCGACCCCCATCTTTTGCCACCTTCAGACATGTCAAGTCAAATGGGGAAGCCAGATTCACTTAACGTCCGGCTGGCTAACTTATCGATTCACTGAACGACATGGGGCAAAGAAGGTCGTCAAACGAGGCCAACCCCCCCCCCGAACCAACAAAACTGGGGCCAATGGCTGTGGTTTATTTATTCCTTATTCTGTCCTTCTCCAAGGGCAGCTTTACAGGAGGGGGAAAAAAAAACCCGGCCAGCCTTTCCTCTCACCCCCACCCCCCGATTTTTTGGGGGGACCCCTGAGGACTCTCGGGGACGGGGAAAGCCAAGCACACGCCAGCGTCACGTCATGCTCGTTTCAGGAGGGCTGGAAAGCCATGTTTCACCCGGCGGTGTGGGAAAAAGAATTTGCATTTTTTTTTTTAAAATCCTGCAGAGAGCAGGTTTTCTCCAAATGAGCTCAGCCCCACTGGGCAATCCTCGGGGGGGGGTGGGGGTGGGAAAAAAAGGCCGGGCAGATTAAATGGGGCATCAACAAACTGACGCAGCTCCATCGCACCAGCGGCTCACAACCTTGCGAACAGAACCGAAAAGATGGCTGAGGATAAGCCGTTTGCTAACCGATCAGCCTGTTTAAGGCGATCGAAACCATTTAAAACGGGTGGGCTTCAACCCCCCCCCAGAATTCCCCAGCCGGCATCTGTTAACTCCCCACTTTAGAATAGAATAGAACAGTATAACAGAGTTGGAAGGGACCTTGGAGGTCATCTAGTCCAACCCCTTGCTCAGGCAGCAGACCCTAGACCAGCGGTTCTCAACCTGTGGGTCGCGACCCCATTTGGGGTCGAACGACCGTTTCACGGGGGTCGCCAAACACGGCAGTCCGCCATTTTCCCCCCATTTTTTTCCCCATTTCCCCTCGGCCGTCGTGCACAAGCTGCGCATGTGCGGTTCGGGCCATCGCACGCGCATGCGTGGCGCAGGTCGGGGTCGCGCCACACATGGGCGGCGCAGGTGGGGTCTCGGCCTGAAAAAGGTTGAGAACCACTGCCCTAGACCATTTCGGACAAGTGGCTCTCCAGTCTCTTCTTAAAAACTTCCAGTGTGGGAGCATTCACCGCTTCTGGTGGCAAGTCGTTCCGCTGGTTAATTGTCCTCACTGTCAGGAAATTTCTCCTTAGTTCTACGTTGCTTTTCTCCTTGATTAATTTCCATCCGTTGCATCTTGTCCTGCCTTCAGACGCTTTGGAGAATACCTTGACCGCCCCCCCTTCTTTAAAAATCAATCATTTCATGAGGTAAATGTCTGGTTTAAAATGCCGCCAGTTTCTCGGCTACACAGCTCTCTTCCCAGCCAAAGAGTCCTGTGACACCCCAACCTTGGATATTTATTCCTCTAGGATCCGCCTCCCAGTTTTCCCTTTACCTTGTCATCCAGTTCTTGACCGCAAAATTCCAGCTGGACAAACTCATTGGTGCGGGAGACCTCTTCGGCTTCAATCTGCCAACGAAAAAAGAGCCAGAAATTCACCTCAAGACAGGAAAAAGCCGCCAAGATAACCTGCCTACCCTTTTCTTGAAATACATGCAGCTAGTCCTCAAGTGACGACTGCCATTGCGGGGGGGAGGGGGGCGGAATTTCTGTTGCCCAAGCAAG
>JARGCV010000258.1:0-77500 GCA_034064705.1 Bothrops alternatus | reverse complement strand
AGAGAAGGAAGGAGGGACAGGAGGGAAAATGGGAGGGAGGGAGGGAGGGAGGAAAGGGGAAGGGAGCGAGGGAGGGAGGAAGGAAAGGGAAAAGAGGAAGGAAGAAAACAAAACAGGCAGGAAGAAGGAAGGAGGGAAAGGAAAAATGGAAGAAGGAGGCAAGCAAGAGAATGAGGGAGGGAGGGAAGAAAGGGAAAAGAGGAAGGAAGAAAAGACAAGGAAGGAACGAAGAAGAAAACAAGGCAGGAAGGAAGGAAGAAGAAAAGGCAGGAAGAAAAGAGGGAAAGGAAGGGAGGGAGGAAGAAAGAATGAAAAAAGGAAGAATGAAAAAAAGAAAGGAAGGAAGGGAGAGAAGGGAGGGAGGAAAGAGGGAAAGGAAGGAAGGGAGGGAGGAAGAAAGAATGAAAAAAAAGAAGGAAGGAAGGAAGGAAGGAAGGAAGGAAGAAGAAAACAAGGCAGGAAGGAAGGAAGAAGAAAACAAGGCAGGAAGGAAAGAAGGAGAGAAGAAGGGAGGAAGGAAAGAGGGAAAGGAAGGGAGGAAGGAAGAAAGAATGAAAAAAGAAAGAATGAAAAAAGAAAGGAAGGAAGGAAGAAGAAAAGGCAGGAAGGAAAGAGGGAGAGAAGAAGGGAGGAAGGAAAGAGGGAAAGGAAGGGAGGGAGGAAGAAAGAATGAAAAAAGAAAGGAAGGAAGGAAGAAGAAAACAAGGCAGGAAGGAAGGAAGAAGAAAAGGCAGGAAGGAAGCAGGGAGAGAAGAAGGGAGGAAGGAAAGAGGGAAAGGAAGGGAGGGAGGAAGAAAGAAAATGAAAAAAAGAAAGAAAGAAAGAATGAAAAAAAGGAAGGAAGGAAGGAAGGAACGGGTGACCCAATTGTTTGAAAGGATAAACCCAGCCTGGCGCCCCAATGATGCCAACCCCTGCCAGAGGCCGGGCACAGCCCCCCTCTGGCTTCCTGGCAGGCGGGGGGGGGCCCTCCTGGGACTCCTGCCCCCTCCAACCTTCTTCCCAGCTCCAGCAATGGGGACAGGAAGGTGTGGGAGGCCAGCTGGCATTCCCACATTGGCACCTGCACTTGTGAGCCTGCCGGGTGCTGAGTCAGCTCCCTGGCCTTTGATTTATGACAGGGGGGTTGGACAGGGGGGGGGAGTCAGCTGCCGGGGGTGGGGGGGGATATGAGTCAGGTCAAATCCAGGATGCTCCAGCAGCAAAATTTAAAAAAAAAAAAGAAAGAAAAATTCTTTAAAGATGCTTTTTCCAATCTGGAGAACAGCCGGTTTAAGATTTCCAGGGATGTAACATGGTCAATCTGAACCTGATTAAGATCTCCTAGGATGGAACACAGTCAATAGGAACCCGGTTAAGATTTCCAGGGACGTAAAATGCTCAGTCTGAATCCGGTTAAAATTTCCAGAGACATAAAATGCTCAATCTGAACCCGGTTAAGATTTCCGGGGATGTAAAATGCTCAATCTGAACCCGGTTAAGATTTCCAGAGACATAAAATGCTCAATCTGAACCCGGTTAAGATTTCCTGGGACGTAAAATGCTCAGTCTGAACACGGTTAAAATTTCCACAGATGTAAAATGCTCAATCTGAACTCGGTTAAGATTCCCGGGGACGTAAAATGCTCAATCTGAACCTGGTTAAAATTTCCACAGACGTAAAATGCTCAATCTGAACTCGGTTAAGATTTCCAGAGACATAAAATGCTCAGTCTGAACCCGGTTAAGATTTCCAGAGACATAAAATGCTCAATCTGAACCCAGTTAAAATTCCCAGGGACGTAAAATGCTCAATCTGAACCTGGTTAAAATTTCCACAGATGTAACTCGGTTAAAATTTCCAGGGACGTAAAATGCTCAATCTGAACCCGGTTAAGATTTCCAGGGCCCTGGATGACAAAAAGAGACTTTGTAAATCCAAGACCACCCCTGAAGGAATGATCTATTCATGCTTCTTCAAACTCGGTAGCAAAATGGAGCCTCCATGTTTCATGGCAGTGTACCTTTGGATACCAGCGTGCCGGAGGCGGTGGGGGAAAACTGGTGGGAGCAGGTAAAACAGCAAAGGAAGCATCCCAGCCTTCCTCATCTCTGATTTATGAGCCTCGTGGCTGCAATTGAGCTACAAATAGGATGCTGGAGTAAATTTACTCTGGGTCTGATCCAGCACAGCTCTCTCAAAGGGCCGACACAGCACAAGCGGATGGAGATCAAAATGCATTTGTAGACACTCCAATTATTTACCGGGAATGCTGGCAAATAAACAGCAACCAAGCTCCAGGCACCACAGTTATGCCCCAGTTGGATTTCGGAGACGGAGGGGCCCCGCCCGGGAGGATTCTGCCGCCATTTTGACTTTTTTGACCCACTCCGACGATGCCGCTTGAGAGGAAGACATGAAGAGCTTAAAAAATAAGCTTTGAGTTCGGCATGTGCCATGAGAAGGGTTTTTGGGGGAAAGGGAGGCAGTCACAAATTTTGTGTATTTGTGTGTGTGTGTGTGTGTTTGCGAGTGGAAAGTTTGCTTCCCACCCAGAACTTTTTGTCATATTTATGTTTTTTTGTCATGTTTATGGAGTGTGTATCGGTGACCCTTGGAGAGCGGTACGCAACGAAATTTCATTTTAATGCATGCCGATTGGTGTACACTCAAAGGCACAATAAAGTTATTGTTCTATTCTATTCTCCTATTTTAAAATAATAAAAAACAAATTCTGGAATGGGCAATTAATGACTGTGGTCCTCGCTCTGCATGGTTTCCCCTTCAATGCCATTCGCGGAGGAGTGCCACGGAGACACCCTGCATGAGTTTCTGTTCTCTGGGGGGGGGAAGGCCCTGTACTCTACAGTGTGTGTAACAACACACACCCGGAACAGCTTCCAGTGTGCCACGCAGTGCTGATTGAACAGAGACTAACAGATCAAGTACTCAAACAGAGATTCAACAGGGAGAATCCCTGATGGTGCGTCCAGTTTGCAGAATGGGATTTGGGGACAGGGGGGGGGACAAGCGTCCCAAGCCCCACCCAGAATAAATACAGGTAATCTTCGACTTAACGACCATCCCTGACCCCAAATTTTCTGACGTTGGTTCAGTGCATTTTGTCCCGTTTTACGGCCTTCCTTGCTACCATTGTTAAGTGAATCACAGCCATTGTTAAATGAATCTGTCTTCCCTTTTGAATAGAACAGGGGTCTTCAAACTTGGCCCTTCTATGACTTGTGGACTTCAACTCCCAGAATTCCTCAGCCAGCCTGAGGGAACTATGGCCCTTTGATGACTTGTGGACTTCAATTCCCAGAATTCCTCAGCCAGCGGGAGAGAACTATGGCCCTTTGATGACTTGTGGGCTTCAACTCCCAGAATTCCTCAGCCAGCGTGAGGGAACTATGGCCCTTTGATGACTTGTGGGCTTCAACTCCCAGAATTCCTCAGCCAGCGTGAGGGAACTATGGCCCTTTGATGACTTGTGGACTTCAACTCCCAGAATTCCTCAGCCAGCGTGAGGGAACTATGGCCCTTTGATGACTTGTGGACTTCAACTCCCAGAATTCCTCAGCCAGCGTGAGGGAACTATGGCCCTTTTATGACTTGTGGACTTCAACTCCCAGAATTCCTCAGCCAGCGTGAGAACTATGGCCCTTTGAAGACTTGTGGACTTCAACTCCCAGAATTCCTCAGCCAGGCGTGAGGGAACTATGACTTTTTGATGACTTGTGTGCTTCAACTCCCAGAATTCCTCAGCCAGGAATTCTGGGAGTTGAAGTCCACAAGTCATCAAAGGGCCGAGTATGAAGACCCCTGGAATAGAATGTCTTTATTGTCATTGTGTAATTCACAACAAAATGAATTTGCTTGTCAGAAGGTTGCAAAAGGGGATCGCAGGACACACAAACACACACACCCTGCCGGGACACTGCAACCGTCATAAATACGAGTCAGTTGCCAAGCCTCCGAATTTTGATCACGTGACCACGGGGATGTTGCAAGGGCTGCTAAGTGTGGAAAAACGGTCATAAGTCACTTTTTTTCAGTGCCGTTGACACTATGGTCACTAAACGAAGCGTTGTAAGTCGAGGACCCCTTGTACAGAAAAGGGGTCTCCAAACTGAATTACCTTCCCAGTGAATTATGTAGGAGGATGTTAGGATAACGAAGTCCCTGCTTTATCTTAATTAATGTTACTTTAATTTATCTTAATTAATGTTACTTTAATGCCCAAATATTTATCTTAATTAATGTTACTTTAATGCCCCAATATTACATTCTTTACAGCAGAAATAGGTTTTATGCCAGCCTTAGGAAATCCATCCAGGAGGTCAGTAGGGCCTGGTCAAAAAAGTCAAAATGGCTGCCAAAACAGTGCCGTGGAAATTTCCTTGCATTGATCAGCATCCTTGTGGCTGCAATTTGAATTTTTTTTTTTTTACTATATTCAGTGGACACCCCAAGCTATCCCCACAAATGAATACATGGTGCTTTGAGGCGATCAGTGAATCAAAAAAAAAAATTGACTTATTTTGAAAAACCGAAAAACTAAAGCAAGGAATGAACCGCATTTTTTGCCTCTGAAGCAGGGCTTTTTTTTCCTCATACAACACCCAGAACGGAGTTCCAGCACCATATTTGGATGGAACCTTGTAGGGTAGCCAAGGCGGGTTGTATGTTGTGAGTTCTGGCACCTTTTTTTTTTTTTAGAAAAAAAGCACTGCTCTTAAGTGTGTAAAAAAGGTGTGTTCCGTTGTTGTTCCACACCAGCTCTGATTTTCACCATGCCGGGAACGCCGTTCTTGGATGCCGTGTAAGCTGGAGGGCAAAATCCAATTTAATTTGAGGAAAGAAAATAGATTTTTTTTCCTCCAGGAAGAATTGCCCTAAAAGGACCGCATTTAAAAAGCATGATTAAAAGAAAAAAGGAGCAGATTAATTGGTAGTTTTCCACTGGAAGTCATTCAGTTAAGGGCCGGCTGTGCAATCGATTCAGAGAATTACAAAACCCATCAGGCAGCTGGGAGTGCCTCACTGGAACTCTTAGAGCGACACCCAGTTCAGATGTTGCTAAGAAGTCCCAAAGAGCCACACGATGGAGGAGAACGAGTCCTGATTCTCAACGGGAATAATATTATTAATAAAATCAAATTCATAGCACGGAACCAAGAGTCTTTAAAAGAGATACCCAATGGAAACTAGCCCAGTTTAAAAAAAGAAAAAAATTGCAGATTATTAGAAAACACAGGTTGAAAATTACCTTAGAGATCATCTAACCACTTGCCAAGTGCAAAAGATCATTCTAGACTAACTCCCTATCTAGTTCAAAAGATCATCTAGAGACTAATCCCCTGCCTACTTCAAAAGGTCATCTAGACTAACCCCCTGCCTAGTGCAAAAATCCGGACAAGGAAAGGAGCAGAAAACTCATTCAGTCTGAATAGTATTTGGTGTGGGGGGGAGGAAATAGTTGCTTCTGGGTAACGCCTGGCCAAACCCGCATATTTTTAATTAATTTATTGCAAAATCTAATTATTTTCCAAAAGAGGAAAGTGAGCCAGCAGCTGAGCGGGTTCGTGAATTATCCTAGTTAGGTCTTTTAGTCTTAATTTGGTAGCTTAGCCGCAAATTCTGCAAAGGGGTAGTAGCTTAAATAAAAATTTTATTAATTGTTGAGATAGCTGCTTTTTTTTGTGTGTTATTTATGGTTTTGGGTTAGTGTTTTGCTCCTGTTTTAATGTTGCCGCGGTCTTTAAGTTCGTCACACGGTTGTTAAGTGGCTTCCCCGTTGACTTGGCTTGTCAGAAGATTGCAAAAGAGGATCCCACGATCCCGTGACCGTCATAAACATGAACCGGGTGCCACACAGCTGAATTTTGATCACGTGACCATGGGGGGCATGTGGCAACGGTCGTTAAGTGTGAAAAATGGGCATCAATCCCTTTTTCCAGTGCCGTTGTGATTTGGAATGGCCACTAAACAAAGCACTGTAAGCTGAGGACTATCTGTATAGTTAGACACCCTTCCGAAGTCATGCGTTTTGAGAAGGATGTCCATAGGAAATTAATACATAAATAAGAATAATTGGTGGCCTTATCAATATCTTGCAGCAATTGAATACATACGCTCTCTGTTGCGTGAAAAAAACGACAACTTTCTCCCACAAATTCACCATGGCCAAGAGTTCTACAGAGCCACAAAGCTCGCTCGCACGCGCGCGCTCACAAGGGCACACAAATACACTTTATTTTAATAAATCTCTTTTTTCTTGTGTCGTGGGTGAAGAGAAGCCACATACCCTTAACTGCTGCACTGTATACTAAATTGAGGACAATTTGGAACATTGCAGGAGTGTAATGAATCAACAATCAGCATCTCAAGATCACACCACACACAATGTTGCCGGTCACGCTTTGCACAACCCGTGGAGAGAGAAGGTGGAAAAATGTTAGCAAATTGCGTGTGTGTTGCCACGAAAGCCATTCGGGGCGTCGGTCGTCACAGCGGCACCGCCAAAACAAGCAAGGACAGGCCAACGGGCGAACAACTTGCGTGTAACACAAGAAGCGCAAAGGAACAACTCTCAAACACCCCCCCCGAACCTTTTAAATATCTTTTTACATATTTGCCTTGTAACCGTGTTCCTCAGAAGGAAGCATCGGTTTGAATGACCAAAAAAAACCTCCCCCAGCAGCTCACAAGCATGTGCAGAGTGCAATCTGAATGGCACCCTTGCTTCTTGTGTCCTTTGCTGTAGTGAATCAGGCTGTCGCTGGACCGGCTACACCTGGGTGCAGATCCCATTTCCCCTGCCCCCCCCACACACAAACAAATGCACCCAATCTAGGAGGTCTAAAGGAGAGAAAGGTGGAGCATCCACGTGCAAAGGCAGTCTGTCTGATAACCAAAGGGAGGGGGGGTATTTCTTTACTCCTAGGAGGAAAAAAAAAACCGGAGTGTAAACGCAGAAGCTGAAGAATGAAGAAAAATGGCAGAAGTTCCTACGAAAAGGATGTCAACCGCCCCAAAGTGGGGAACACTGATTGTGTATTTGATTGTGTTTGCATGTTGTATGCATGGATCTTTGTTTGGATGTGATCATTATTTTTAAATCTTTATATGTAGTTTTATTGTTGTTGTGAGCCGTCCCGAGTCTTGGGAGAGGGGCGGCATAGAAATTTGATTAAATAAATAAACAAACAAACAAACAAACAAACAAACACGATTGGAGAGTAACAAAGTGCGGTTGCAGCTCGTTAAAAAACAAAAAACAGAAAAAAAACGACACAAGGTTGTTCCATTACATAACACAGTTATGCAACCTCCCTCCAGGTACCCCCCCCCCACCCACCCAGCTGGTTCAGCCAAAGGGATGAGATGGTTCCTTCAGCTTTGCCACAGCCCCCAAGCCCCTCTGAGGTACACTGCTCCTGAATCTGGAGGCTCTATTTTTGTTGGGTCCAATTAATCTGGCTGGGTGGGGCAAGGGATTCCCCCCACCACCACCACCACCACTACCACTCAGCTAGGCTGATCCTGAAGGAAAGGCAGCTGCTTGGCTGCTAGGTTTTTTTTCCCACAATCCCCCAAGAGTGCAGCTCCCGGGGGAAAGAAGGAACATGGGTAAGGGGATTCCCCCGCGAGAAGCAGAAGGACCCAGGATGGTGGGAGAGAGATAAAGCCGGGCTTACAAAGCTCCTCATAAGCTTCCCCGGACGACCCAAGTCCTGAAAGGTGCTGAAGGGACACGCCCGGGAGGAGGCAGGGAAGGCAATGCGGGCTCCAGCTGGGAAGCATGGGGCTTGTGGTCCACCCAGCAGCAGGGAACCTGGGTAAAGCAGGCTGGGACGAGGCGCAGGGCCGGTCCGGGAGGAGGGGAGCCGAGCCCCCTCCCCCCTGAGCTGCAACGCTTGCTCCACGCACACCGGACCCCAAGCGAGCAGCGGCTCGGTCGTGGGAAAGTGGCCAAACTCGGAAGCGGGGACCCTCCAAAGTTGGGCTGGGCAGGGGTGGGGGTGGGAGCCCTCAACCGACCCACTGGGTCCACCCTGGGAGGAGGAGGAGGAGGAGGAGGAGGAGGAGGAGGAGGAGGAGAAGGGAGGCAGCCCCCTCAAGAGAAAGCTCCCCAACTTCGGGACCACAAAGCCCATCTCCCCCGGCCCTGGTTCGAAGTCTTCCCCCGTGCATCCCCCCCCACCGCCTAAGGACCCCGCAGAGAAGGGACGGAGTCCCCTCAGAGAAACCTCCCCAACTTCGGGACCTCAAAGCCCATCTTCCCCGGCCCGAAGTCTTCCCCCGTGCATCCCCCCCACCGCCTAAGGACCTCTCCCCGCAGAGAAGGGACGGAGCCCCCTCAGGGAAAGCTCCCCAACTTCGGGACCACAAAGCCCATCTCCCCCGGCCCGAAGTCTTCCCCCGTGCATCCCCCCCACCGCCTAAGGACCCCCACCGCCTAAGGACCCCCACCGCCTAAGGACCCCCACCGCCTAAGGACCCCCTCCCCGCAGAGAAGGGACGGAGCCCCCTCAGGGAAACCTCCCCAACTTCGGGACCACAAAGCCCATCTGCCCCGGCCCTGGTTCGAAGTCTTCCCCCGTGCATCCCCCCCACCGCCTAAGGACCTCTCCCCGCAGAGAAGGGACGGAGCCCCCTCAGGGAAAGCTCCCCAACTTCGGGACCACAAAGCCCATCTCCCCCGGCCCGAAGTCTTCCCCCGTGCATCCCCCCCACCGCCTAAGGACCCCCACCGCCTAAGGACCCCCACCGCCTAAGGACCCCCTCCCCGCAGAGAAGGGACGGAGCCCCCTCAGGGAAAGCTCCCCAACTTCGGGACCACAAAGCCCATCTGCCCCGGCCCTGGTTCGAAGTCTTCCCCCGTGCATCCCCCCCACCGCCTAAGGACCCCGCAGAGAAGGGACGGAGTCCCCTAAGAGAAACCTCCCCAACTTCGGGACCTCAAAGCCCATCTTCCCCGGCCCGAAATCTTCCCCCGTGCACCCCCCCCACCGCCTAAGGACCCCCTCCGCCTAAGGACCCCCTCCCCGCAGAGAAGGGACGGAGACCCCCTAAGAGAAACCTCCCCAACTTCGGGACCCCAAAGCCCATCTGCCCCGGCCCTGGTTCGAAGTCTCCCTCCCCCCTCCCGTGCATCCACCCTCCCCCACCTCCAGCCCAGGAATGCAGCGGGCGGAGAGCCTCCCCGGACCGGGACACACCCGGCGGGGCGCAGCGGCCCGGGAGGGGTTGCGGACCGCAGCAGCCGCGGAGGGCGCCCGGGGCTTACCTGGCCCGGGGAGGGAGGGAGGGAGGGAGGGAGGCAGGCGGAGGGTCGGGGCTGGTGGGCGCTGGAGACCCTCCCGGTCCGCTCCGTCCTCCGGCTCCTCCGCTCCGGCGGGAGACCCCCGCCCGCCGCTCCGGCCCCGCGACCTGGCCGGCTGTCAGCTGAGAGCTTTCCGCGCGCCGCCCCGTCCGCTCCGCCGCCGCCGCTGCTCTGAGCCGCGGTCAGGTCCTCCCCCGCCCGCCCCGCTCGGCGGCTCCTCCCCTCGCCAGACTCCGCAGTGCACGGGGCGGGAGGGAGGGAGGGAGGGAGGGAGGGGAGCCCCCCACCCCGCTCCTCCCCGCCCCGGGAGGCCGTGGCGCGGAGGGAGGGGCGCCCCCTCCCCCCCGGTGGGTCCCCCTCCCTCCCGGGAAGGAGGCCTGCCGCGGGGGGAGGGCGAGGGGGGCGCTTTCCCACGACCGGCCCGGAGGCCGCGCTTGGGGTCGACTCGGGAGGCTTTGGTCATCCCGACGCCCCGACTCTCCCCGGGTGGAGACTGGTTGGGAAGAGAGGGGGTTGGCCCGTCGACCTTCCTTCCTTCCTTCCTTCCTTCCTTCCTTCCTTCCTTCCTTCCTTCCTTCCTTCCTTCCTTCCTTCCTCTTTCCTCCCTCTCCTTCATTCCTTCTTCCTTCCTCATCCTTTCCTCCCTCCTTCCTTCCTTCCTTCCCTTTCTCCCTCTTTCTTTCCTTCCTTCCTTCCCTTTATCCCTCTTTCCTCCCTCTCCCTCATTCCTTCTTCCTTCCTCATCCTTTCCTCCCTGCTTCCTTCCTTCTCTTCCTTCCCTTTCTCCCTCTTTCCTTCCTTCCTTCCTTCCCTTTCTCCCTCTTTCCTCCCCCTCATTCCTTCTTCCTTCCTCATCCTTTCCTCCCTCCCTCCCTCCTCTTCCTTCCTTCCTTCCTTCCCTTTCTCCCTCTTTCCTCCCCCTCATTCCTTCTTCCTTCCTCATCCTTTCCTCCCTCCCTCCTTCCTTCCTTCCTTCCTTCCCTTTATCCCTCTTTCCTTCCTCTCCCTCATTCCTTCTTCCTTCCTCATCCTTTCCTCCCTCCCTCCCTCCTTCCTTCTCTTCCTTCCTTCCTTCCCTTTCTCCCTCTTTCCTTCCTCTCCCTCATTCCTTCTTCCTTCCTCATCCTTTCCTCCCTGCTTCCTTCCTTCTCTTCCTTCCCTTTCTCCCTCTTTCCTTCCTTCCTTCCTTCCCTTTCTCCCTCTTTCCTTCCCCTCATTCCTTCTTCCTTCCTCATCCTTTCCTCCCTGCTTCCTTCCTTCCTTCCCTTTCTCCCTCTTTCCTTCCTTCCTTCCCTTTATCCCTCTTTCCTCCCTCTCCCTCATTCCTTCTTCCTTCCTCATCCTTTCCTCCCTCCTTCCTTCCTTCCCTTTCTCCCTCTTTCCTTCCTTCCTTCCCTTTCTCCCTCTTTCCTCCCTCTCCCTCATTCCTTCTTCCTTCCTCATCCTTTCCTCCCTCCTTCCTTCCTTCTCCTCCTTCCCTTTCTCCCTCTTTCCTTCCTTCCTTCCCTTTCTCCCTCTTTCCTCCCCCTCATTCCTTCTTCCTTCCTCATCCTTTCCTCCCTCCCTCCCTCCTTCCTTCTCTTCCTTCCTTCCTTCCTTCCCTTTCTCCCTCTTTCCTCCCTCTCCTTCACTCTCTCCTTCATTCCTTCTTCCTTCCTCATCCTTTCCTCCCTCCCTCCCTCCTTCCTTCCTTCCTTCCTTCCCTTTCTCCCTCTCTTTCCTTCCTCCTTCACCCTCTCCTTCCTTCTTCCTTCCTTCCTTCCTTCCTCATCCTTTCCTCCCTCCCTCCCCCTTCCTTCCTTCCTTCCCTACCTCTCTCCTCCCTCCTTCATCCTCTTTCCTTTCTAATCCTTCCCTCCCTTCCTCCCTCCCTCCACTCTCATTATCTTCCTTCCTTCCTTCCTTTCTTTTTTCCTTCTTCCTTCCCACCTTTCCTCCTTCCTTCCTTCCTTCCTTCTTTCTTCCCTTCTTCCCATTCCTCCTTCCTTCCTTCCACCCCTCCCTCCCTCCCTTCTCTTCCCTTTGTAGCGGGGCTGTCTGAGAGTGTTTGCAGGAGCTCTGTTGGGAAGGACGGCCCGAAACCCAACAAAAAAAAAATGTAAAAAAAAATTAAAAAAAAAACAAAACAAAATGGCGGACCGCGGTGTCCGGCGACCCCCGCGAAACGGTCGTTCGACCCCAAATGGAGTCGCGACCCATAGGTTGAGAACCACTGGGCTAGAGGGAGGGAGAGAATGGAGTTTTCACTGCTTCCTTCGTAAGGAGGATATCTCAAACGGAGGCAATGATGATAATGATAATAATAATTATTATTATTATTATTATTTATTTATTTTATTTATTTTATTACTTAGATTTCTATGCCGCCCTATTCCAAGAACTCAGGGCGGCTCACAACATGAATAATAACATAAAGAAATCTAATATTAAAATACATTATAAAACCCATTAATTAAAAACAACCAATCATCCAAAGACAGACATACAAACATACATACACTGGCTGGGGCCAGGTGTTAACTGCCCCAGGCCTGCCGGCAAAGATGGGTCTTCAATAATTTATGAAAGGCGGAGAGGGTGGGGGCGATACGGATCTCCGGGGGGAGTTGATTCCAGAGGGCCGGGGCCGCAACAGAAAAGGCTCTTCCCCTAGGCCCCGCCAGGCGACACTGTCTGGCTGACGGGACCTGGAGAAGGCCGACCCTGTGGGCTCTAACCGTAAGTAATAATGATGATGATGATGATAATAACAATAATAATAATAATAATAATAATAATAATAATAATAATAATAATAATAATAATAATAATAATAATAAAGTTGGAAGGGACCTTGGAGGTCATTGAGTCCAACCCCCCCCCCCCGCTCAGGCAGGAAACCCTACACCATTTCAGACAATAATAACAATAACAACAACAATAATAATAGAGTTGGAAGGGACCTTGGAGGTCATCTAGCCCAACCCCTGCTCAGGCAGGAAACCCTATACATTTCAGATAAATGGCTGTCCAGTCTCTTCTTAAAAACTTCCAGTGTTGGGGAAGGAAGGAAGGAAGGAAGGAAGGAAGGAAGGAAGGAAGGAGGGAGGGAAGGAAGGAAGGAAGGAAGGAAGGAAGGAAGGAAGGAAGGAAAAAAGAATAACAGTTGGAAGGGACCTTGGAGGTCATTTAGTCCAACCCCCTGCTCAGGCAGGAGACCCTCTACCATTTCAGACAAATGGCTGTCCAGTCTCTTCTTAAAAACTTTCAGTGTTGGGGAAGGAAGGAAGGAAGGAAGGAAGGAAGGAAGGAAGGAGGGAGGGAAGGAAGGAAGGAAGGAAGGAAGGAAGGAAGGAAAAAAGAATAACAGTTGGAAGGGACCTTGGAGGTCATTTAGTCCAACCCCCTGCTCAGGCAGGAGACCCTCTACCATTTCAGACAAATGGCTGTCCAGTCTCTTCTTAAAAACTTTCAGTGTTGGAGCATTCACCGCTTCTAGAGGCAGGTGGTTCCACTGATTAATTGTTCCAACTGTCAGGAAGTTTCTCCTTAGTTCTAGGAGAACGGGATTAAAACCTTTAAAATAAAACAAGATAAAAATAAACAGCAAATGGATCTATTTCATTGCTTTACTCAATTATGTTAGGTAAAATGTCCAGGTTTATTTATTTAGCGGTGTGGCATCTACGAAGGTCATTCAGTCACTCCTGTGATAATAAACACTAATAAAAAACGTTATACACACCGAGGACAAATACGAGTTTAAGTAAAGCATCCGCCAATGTGTGCATGTGTGTGTGTGTGTGTGTGTGTGTGTGTGTGTACAATACAAATATACTGCGGGTTAAAATACTGAAATGAGATTAAAAACCACGATAAAATGGCCATGCTAGGGCACCACAGAGTCACATTAGGCTACTGGCGGTGGCTACAGTTGCTGCGAAGCCTGGACGCTATTTGGACTGTGACTATTGCTGCTGTGACTATTTGCACAAATTTTGGACATTGTGTGTGTGTGGGGGGGAGTTGCCCTGGGGGGGGGGTGTCGAGCTATTGCCACAGCACACTGACTGTTGTTGTTTCTACTACAGTCTGGAGCCGGGGTGGGGGTTTTCCTCCATCCCACTTGACTCTGAGGAATCTTTTATTCCTGCTGCTATACCGGCCTTGGGCTGTTGGATCTCATCATCATAGCATTGACTACCGTGACCGGTTATTTTCGTTCCTGGGAGCCCCTCCTTGACGACAAGAGCCTGCTACCTCCTCATTCTGCAAGAGCTCCGGTTTGGAAGAGACATCTTTCTTTCTTTCTTTCTTTCTTTCTTTCTTTCTTTCTTTCTTTCTTTCTTTCTTTCTTTCTTTCTTTCTTTCTTTCTTTCTTTCTTTCTTTCTTTCTTTCTTTCTTTCTTTCTTTCTTTCTTTCTTTCTTTCTTTCTTTCTATGTCCAAGTTTTTTTAAATTAATTTTCCAATGTTGCATTTACACGTTTGAAAAGTAACGTGGCGGTTGAGCATCGTAATTCCATTCCCTTTAAATATCATCCGTACAAAATCTCAAAAGTATTACGACGACAAATTCCCTGTCTTTTCCCCCCTGAGATCTACTATCGTGTTCAGATCAATACGGCTCTTATTCTATCAATCAAACAAACAAAAATACCTTTCTAATATTCATCAATAAGCTTCAGTCTATACCTATCTTAGTTCATTTGACATCCCGTCTTTTCGCCGATAACCGAATAAGTTTTTCTTCACTTCAATTTTGCCTTCATATTTAAATTTCACGTTTCATCTTATTTCCAGATTTTAAATGGTCCCAATTTCTCAGTCTCCTTGTCTCATATTTAGGGCTAATCATTTTTCCTTTCCTTTTCCTTTTCCTACTTCTTTTCTTTCTTCCTTTCCAGAAAAAGAGAAAAACAGATCAATAAATCAACCCTCAGCATTTATACCACAAGCTAATGTACGAATTTAATTATTAGTATTTATACCTCTACGTTTTATTTAACCTGTGTCTCAACTCCTAACAATATCTTAAATTCAAGTCTGAGTTATCTATTAAACATTCAAACTTTCAGCAAATCAGTAACCTGGTCATTGATTTTCCCTTAATATTTTTAATTTAACCTTTAATATGTATCTTTTTTCCAAATTTTAATTAAACAACGATTCCTTTATCACAATTCCTCATAGAGACATCTTATGTCTAGTTTAACGAAGAGAAGGACGAGGGGAGACAGGATAGCAGCCTTCCAGTATCTCAGGGGCTGCCCCAAAGAAGAGGGAGTCAAGCTATTCTCCAAAAGCACCTGAAGGCAGGACAAGAAGCAACGGATGGAAACTAACCAAGGAGAGAAGCAACCTGGAACTAAGGAGAAACTTCCTGACAGTGAGAACTATTAACCAGTGGAACCACCTGCCTCCAGAAGCTGTGAATGCTCCAACACTGGAGGTTTTTAAGAAGAGACTGGACAGCCATTTGTCCGAAATGGTCTAGGGTTTCCTGCCTGAGCAGGGGGTTGGACTAGATGACCTCCAAGGTCCCTTCCAACTTTATTATTATTATTATTATTATTATTATTATTATTAATCATCGCACAGTGAGCCAGCTGTACAGACTGGAATTGGCATTTTTGTCTACTATATTATTATTATTATTATTATTATTATTGTTGTTGTTGTTGTTGTTGTTATTACTAATCATCGCACAGTGAGCCAGCTATTCAGACTGGATTTGGCATTTTTGTCTACCATATTATATTATTATTATTATTATTATTATTATTATTATTATTATTATTATTATTATTATTATTATTATTATTATTATTATTATTATCCTCTAGAGAACACTACTGCAGGGCTTGACAAAGGGGGACGGGACTGGGAGGGCCTGGTTTTTGGTGGCCTGTGAGGAGGTAACGCTACATCTTCTCTTCCTTTCTTCCTTCCTTCCTTCCTTTCCTCCCTCCCTCCCGCCTTCCTTTTTTTACTTCTCCCTTCCCTTCCTTTTCTCCCTCTCGCTCCCTCTTTTTCTTCCCTCCTTCCCCTTCTCTCCTCCCTCCCTCCCTCCCTCCCTCTTCCTTTCTTTCCTCCCTCCCTCCCTCCTTTTCCTTTCTTTTTTTCCTTCTTCCCTCCCTCCCTCCCTCCCACTCCCTCTCTTTTTCCTTCCTTCCCTCCTTCCTCTCCTCTCTCCTCCCTCCCTCCCTCTCTCCCCTTCCCAGAGCCCCAAAGCCCCACTTTTCCCAGGAGGGAAGACCAGCTGCCGGCCCTCTCTGTGGGGTTTCTGATTTGCCTGCTGACTGGAGCCGGCTTCGTCGGATTCACATTAGCGGAAGTATTGAGAAAGCCACAAGATGGGGGTTCAGCCCAGGGCCCGCACCCCTGCAGGGCCACATTGGAACCCCAAAGCCTTGCCCCTGCCAAAAATGTTTCAAAAGGGGCTTTAAACTTAGCTTGATGGATGCATTCATCCCGTAAAAATAATAATAGTAATAATAAATCAGGGGCTACCACGCTTCTAATTTGGGGCCGCCAGAGCAGTGTTTCTCAGCCTATAATTCCCAGAATTCCCGGGTTAAAAGCTACCCAGATGAAAAAAAAAATCTACATTAGATGATTCCATGGTCTTCAGCCGCAATAGGATTGTGCAGAGCCATGCGGGGCCTACATTGTAATCGGTTGACTGAGGGCCTGGCTTTCTTAATTCGGATTAAGCCTTAATTCGGATTGCAACTCCACAGCCAGGCAGGGGGGTCAGAGAGCAGCCAGGACACTTCCGTTCAGCCCTGAGCGAGGCATCTTCTCTTCCGGGAGTTTGGTCCTTTGCAAAACTAAAGCAGGAGAGGGAAATTGGCCCGGAGAAACTGCAACACTTGAGATATTGTGTCTGAAATGGTGTAGGGTCCCCGGCTCGAGTGGGAGGTTGGACTAGATGACCTACAAGGTCCCTTCCAACTTCTGTTCTGTTCTATTTCTTATTCTATTCTATTCTATTCCTATTCTATTTCTGTTAATTCTAATTCTATTCTATTTCTATTCTATTCTATTTCTTTGCTAATTATATTCTATTCTATTTCTAATTATTTTCTAATTCTATTCTATTTCTATTCTATTCTATTCTAGTCTAGTCTAGTCTAGTCTAGTCAAATCTAGTCTATTCCTATTCCTATTTCTATTCTATTTCTTTTCTAATTCTATTCTACTTCTGTTCTATTCTATTCTATTTCTATTTCTTTATTTCTTTTCTAATTCTATTCTGTTCTGTTCTGTTCTGTTCTATTCTAATTCCATTCCATTCCGTATTTTATTATTCTATTCTATTCTATTCTATTCTATTCTATTCTATTCTATTCTATTCTATTCTATTCTATTCTATTCTATTCTACTCAAGTCTACTCTAGTCTATTCCTATTCCTATTTCTATTCTATTTCTGTTCTGTTCTATTTCTATTTCTTTTCTAATTCTATTCTATTTTATTCTATTCTATTTCTATTTCTATTTCTATTTCTTTATTTCTTTTCTAATTCTATTCTATTCTATTCTATTCTATTCTATTCTATTCTATTCTATTCTATTCTATTCTATTCTATTCTATTCTATTCTAATTCCATTCCATTCCGTATTTTATTATTCTGTTCTATTCTGTTCTGTTCTGTTCTCATTTGCAGTTGGGCTCAACTTTTAAAGCTTCCCCTGGGACCAGCCAGATAATTTTAATATTGCGCCCTATTTCACAGGTCACCCCAGCCCTATTAATCTCTCTTAAGCCCATTTATTCAAATGTCCCATTCATCCAAAGGGCGGCGAGCATCCCTTTGGCAGCCTCCTAAATCCCCAGAGCCACGATCCCCAGATCCCACAAAATTAGGGACCGACTCTCGTGGGAATTCTCTGCTGAAAAAAAAAATGCAGCCCACAGCATGTGATTATAGCTGGAAGCGGCAAGTTTTTTTCCTGGTTATTTCCATTTTGGGAGAAGTCCAGATTCGCTCATTCCTAACATACTGCAAATTCTGGGACTCATATTCTTAATTTACTGAGGGATCCTGGGAATCATACAGGTAGTCCTCAACGTACGACCATAATGGAGCCCGATGTTTCTACTCCCGAGACTTTTGTTAAGTGAGTTTTGCCCCAATTTGTGCTTAAGTGAATCACTGCAGTTGTTAAGTTAGCAACACGGTCGTTAAGTGAACCCAGCTTCCCTCATTGACTTTGTTTGCCAGAAGGCCGCCAAAGGGGATCACGTGACCCCGGGACGACGCCACCGTCATAAGTATGAGTCAGATGCCAGGGGTCCGAATTTGGATAGCGTGACTGTGGGGGTGCTGCCATGGTCCTAAGTGTGGAAAAACGGTCATTAGTTACTTGTTTCAGGGCCGTTGTAATTTTGAACGGTCACTAAACAAACTGTTGTAAGTCGAGGACTACCTGTAATCCCAGTTTACTGAAGCATCATGGGAATCGTATTCCTAACCTACTGAGGGATTTCAGAATCATAGTCTAACCTACTGTGAGGAATCTGGGAATCTTATTCCTAATCTACTGTGAGGGATCTGGGAATCGGATTCCTAACCTACTGTGAGGGATCTGGGCATCCTATTCCTAACCTACTGTGAGGGATCTGGGCATCCTATTCCTAACCTACTGTGAGGGATCTGGGAATCTTATTCCTAATCTACTGTGAGGGATCTGGGCATCCTATTCCTAACCTGCTATGAGGGATCTGGGCATCCTATTCCTAACCTACTGTGAGGAATCTGGGAATCTTATTCCTAATCTACTGTGAGGGATCTGGGAATTGGATTCCTAACCTACTGTGAGGGGTCTGGGCATCCCATTCCTAACCTACTGTGAGGGATCTGGGCATCCTATTCCTAACCTACTGTGAGGAATCTGGGAATCGGATTCCTAACCTACTGTGAGGGATCTGGGCATCCTATTCCTAACCTACTGTGAGGGATCTGGGCATCCTATTTCTAACCTACTGTGAGAAATCTGGGCATCTTATTCCTAATCTACTGTGAGGGATCTGGGCATCCTATTCCTAACCTACTGTGAGGGATCTGGGCATCCTATTCCTAACCTACTGTGAGGAATCTGGGAATGTTATTCCTAACCTACTGTGAGGGATCTGGGCATCCCATTCCTAACCTACTGTGAGGGATCTGGGCATTCTATTCCTAACCTACTGTGAGGAATCTGGGAATCGGATTCCTAACCTACTGTGAGGGATCTGGGCATCTTATTCCTAATCTACTGTGAGGGATCTGGGCATCCTATTCCTAATCTACTGTGAGGGATCTGGGAATTGTATTCCTAACCTACTCTGAGGGATCTGGGAATTGTATTCCTAACCTACTCTGAGGGATCTGGGTATCATATTCCTAATCTACTGTGAGCAGTGGTGGGATTCAAATATGTAAACAACCGATTCTCTGTGTGGATGCCGCTTCCGGAAGTCTGTTCTGGGCCTGGGCAACAAAAAATTAGCTATCGGTTCTGCCGAACTGGTGCGAACCGGCTGAATCCCCCCACTGACTGTGAGAGATCTGGGCATCGTCTTCCTAAGGTACTGAAGGATTTGGGCATCGTATTCCTAAACTACCAGGGAATCCATTGGATTCCACCCCATCCGTGAGGCCTAAGCCAGAGATGCAGAGGGAAAATGCTGATTTTTCGGGGAGGACGTGCTTGGCGTTTTGCCCCCCCCTCCACTGCTTAAGGCATCCCTGGGGACCTGGCGTGGGCGTGGGACAGCTGTCTCTGCACAGGCGGGCATCCCACTGGTGCGCGCCACACGGGGCCTGCCCTGCCATTTTACGCCGAGCAGCTGCCAGAGGCTTCTTGGAAAGGGATGATTATCTCCCGCGGCTCAAATTATGGCCTTCCTAGCCGATTTTTGCCTGGCAAGGAGCCCCCTGGGCTGGAAAGGCAAGGAAACGAATGCAGGGCCAGGAGAGAGGAGGAGGGACTTTTGGCAGTGGCACATGGGCTTGGGGGTAGATGTCTTCAGCTTGTACATCCAGTCCCAATTCTGGATGGGGGAGGGGCAAAGGCAGAACCTTCCAGAAAGCTTTGATCTCTGCAGCTCTTTTCAACGACAGAGGTCTGTGTGGTTTTCGGGCGGGGGAGCCTGTTTCTGAGCATGTGCAGAGGGCCCTTCCTTCCGCCGGTGAGGAACCTTGCAAAGAGTCTGGCGCTATTCCTAGAGGACCTGTAATAGGACCGAGAAACTGCAAAATGGCGAGCTTTTGTCAGAATAATAAATAATTACTTATTGCAGGGTCCGGATTGATGGCAAAGAGACCGTCTCTTTCTTCTCCAGCCTCAGAGCAGAACGAAAGAAGAAATTTCCTGACGGTGAGAACAATTAATCAGTGGAACAACTTGCTTCCAGAAGTTGTGAATGCTCCAACACTGGAAGTTTTTAAGAAGAGATCGGACAACCATTTGTCTGAAATGGTATAGGGTTTCCTGCCTGAGCAGGGGGTTGGACTAGATGACCTCCAAGATCCCTTTCAACTGTGCTCTATTCTATTCTATTCTATTCTATTTTCCTTATTTCTGTTCTATTCTGTTCTATTCTATTCTATTCTATTCCATTCCATTCTATTCTAATTTCCTTATTTCTTTTCTTTTCTATTCTATTCTGTTCTGTTCTATTTATTCTATTCTGTTCTATTCTAATTCTAATTCTATATTCTATTCTATTCTATTCTGTTCTATTCCTTATTTCTATTCTATTCTATTCTATTCTAAATTTCCTTATTTCTTTTCTTTTCTATTCTGTTCTATTTATTCTATTCTGTTCTGTTCTGTTCTATTCTAATTCTATTCTATTCTGTTCTATTCTATTCTATTCCTTATTTCTATTCTATTCTATTCTATTCTATTCTATTCTATTCTATTCTATTCTATTCTATTCTTATCACTTTTTTTAGATTTGAGTTTTAGCCCTTGATGGTGCTTCATTTCAAGAAGGCTAAAAATCCTACATCTTTGGGGGGGAGGGGCGGTGTTCAGCATGGTGCAATTTAAATTCTATAGTAATTCTGGCTTTTCTTTAATATCCAACCTGAAGCTCTTATATTTTTAATTGGATCTATCTGGCCTATTCTTCTCGTGGCAGCCTTGGCTATCAATCATATTGCTGCTGGGTTCAAGCATTATATTAAAATATAATTTGCTGAGTTTGGCCTGGGTGCACTGTTTGAATCTGTCAGGAGGGGTTTGGTTTAGATAAAGCCAACTAACTAGGTTTGGTCTAACAAAGCATAGATAACCAAACCAGGGCATAACCAGAAGTAATGTATAATTTGCAAGCATTTAAAACCTGCAATAATTCTTTATTTTACAGGGATGTTCCTCCTCCTCGTTCCGATTTAGCTTCTTATAGATGGAATTGTAACAGCAGAAAGGCAATTGATACTTAAGATATCTATAAGTGGTTTTTTTCCCCAAATGTGGCAACTTTAAGACATTTGGACTTCAACCCCCAGAATTCCCCAGCCAGCAGGGGAATTCTGGAAATTGGAGTCCACAGATTTTAAAAGTCACCTAATTTGAAAACAACAACACTGATCTACGTTAATTTCAATCTTTAATTTTGTTCTTCCCTTTTCTCGTTCTGTAATTGATCGGCTATTAGTCAAGCTTATGTCAGTTAATGCAGAACTGCCCTTCATGCATTTCCTTCGGTTTCGGAATCTCACCGCAAACAGCGGCAACATCCAAAATAGAACACAAGGGACAGAAAACTCTTATGGACCACGAATAATTTGCAGGAGTGCTGACTCTGGGTGCAGAGCAGGAATCAGCCCCATATTCCAACTGTAGCAACTTCCAAATGTGTGGATTTCAACTCCCAGAACTGAGGGGAGGAAGGAAGGTGGGAGATGGGAGAAGGAACAAAGGAAGGAGATGAGAAAGGAGGGAGGGAGGGAAGGAAGGAAGAAATGAAGGAAAGGGAAAAAAGGGAAGGAAAAAGGAAAGGAAAGGAAAGGAAGAAAGGAAGGAGATGGAAAAAAGAAGGGAGGGAGGAAAGGAAAGGAAGGAAGAAGATGGGAAAAAGAAGGAAGGGAGAGAGGAAAGAGATGGGAAAAGGAAGGAAGGAAGGAAGGAAGGAAGGAGATGGAAAAAAGATAAGAAGGAGATGGGAAAAGAAAGGAAGGAAGCGGAAGGGAAGGAAAGGAAAAAAAGAAAGAAAGAAGATGGGGAAGGAAGGAAGGAAGGAAGGAAGGAAGGAAGGAAGGGATTTCAGAGAGAGAAGAAAAAAACGAATGGGAAGAGCCAGAATAAATGTGTTGACTTGATATTCTCAGCCAGATCTTTCCGCAGCACCACTGCTGCCATCTGGTGGCCGGCTAGGAATATCACCGGTGAATCCATCTCTGTCTTCCTTCCGGGATCTGGAGACTGGAAACCCACCCACCCGCCCACTCACCCTCACAAACACAGACACACAAAATACAGACGGACACTCAGGCACACACTTTTTTCCACCTTTTTTCCTTGACGAAGCGTCCATCATCTTTCTTCTGAATCCAGATAGAACAGGGGGTTTCGAGGTCATTCATCCGGGTCAGCGGTCTTCCAACTTGGCCCTTGGATGACTTGTGGACTTCAACTCCCAGAATTCCTCAGCCCGGCACGCTGGCTGAGGAATTCTGGGAGTTGAAGTCCACAAGTCATCAAACGCCCGAGTGCGAAAACCCCTGCTTGTGGACTTCAACTCCCAGAATTCCTCAGCCAGCGTGCCTGGCTGAGGAATTCTGGGAGTTGAAGTCCACAAGTCATCAAAGGGCCAAGTTGGAAGACCCCTGATCCGGGCGCATCAAAGTGGAAAGCTGCAAAGATTCCCGGGGACATTCGGCCTCTTCTAGTTCTGCAAAACTAGATTCTCTTGGAACTGGATCTAGAACCTTTGGCCCACGGATGGTCCTCGGTCTACGACCAAAATGGAGCCCAAAATCTCCCTCGCTAAGCAAGGCCATTGTTAAGTGAGTTTTGCCCCCTTTTGCGAGCACCCTTGCCACCGTTGTTAAGCGAATCACAGTTGTCGTTAGGGTGGCATGGTTGTTAAGGGAAACCGCTGGACTTTGCGTGTCGGAAGGTCTCAAACTGGGATCCTTGCAACTGTTGCCAGGACCTGCCAGTTGCCAAGCCTTCTGAATTTTGATCACGTGACCGTGGGGATTTTTACAAGGCCCAAAACAACCGCAACTTAGTCCCTTTGTTTTCAGGGCCATTGCGACTTCGAACGGTCCCTAAACCAACGGTCGTTAAGCCGAGGACTATCTGTATCGTTCCACCACCTCTGAGTCAGTCACCCCAGAAATCTGAGGGAGAAGGTCGAATTTCCCCTAAGAGAAAACAGCCCAAAGACTCAGAAAGAGACGTGGACTTTTTTTTTTTTTTTTGTTTTGTTTAAACGTCCATATATAATTTATTACGGTTCTCTTTTCTTTTATACAAGCTGAAAATAAACGGCGGGGGGAACAGGGGGAAGATGGCGGAGGGGCGTGGGGGTGGGGGGGACAGGTTTGAAATCTGGGACCACTGGGATGGGAGGGGGACACAGGAGGGGCAGGAGAACGAATTGGGGTGGGGGTCCAGAGGAAAGAAAGAGATTTGGGGGGAAAGGGGGAGGGGAAACTAAGAGAAAGGGGTGCCCTTGGCCACATTTTTGTGGCACCCTGGTTAAAAACAAAGCTGGGGGTGGGTGGGATGAGAACCCCCCCTCCCCAGGCAGGAGAGGGGGGGGTGGGCTTTTGACCAGAAGTCAGAGAAGAAAGAGGCACAAATGGAAGGAAGGAAGGAAGGAATGAAAGAACCCCAGTAGGAACCCTCTGGAGCCAGGACACCTCTTGTGGAGGGGGGGGGAGAGATGGGACAGCTTGGAGGAGACCCTCCCCATGCTTTGCCTCTCCCCCTTGTAACACGTCCGGTTCCCCCTCGGTCTTCCGGCCAGACGGGGGGGGGGAGGAAGTTTTCGGAGACCCAGGAAGGCTGCTTTTCCCATCACTCTGCCCCAGATCTGGGGACTCCTGCAGGAAGAAAAGACAATCAAAAAAAGAGGAAAAAAAATGAGCGACCCTCCCCGGGATCTCCCGGAAGGTCATCCATACCTACCTCCATGCCGGTCTGCTGGAAGGAAAGGAGGAGGAGGAGGAAGAGCGGGGCGAGGTTTCCAGCCGGGTGGTTCGAGTTGAGGGGGGGGAGGAGGTGGGTCAGGCAGGGGTAGGTCACTGGCACCTAGGAGGAAAATTGAGGCAGGAGAGAGAGAGAGAGAGAGAGAGAGAGAGAGAGAGAGAGAGAGAGAGAGAGAGAGAGAGAGACGGAGTTAGCTGGGGGGAAGGGGGAACCGGGTTCGAGGGGAGGGTCACGACACCGACACCTCGCCGCTTCAATCGCTGCGGGATTCCACGCGTGAGCCGGCAGCTTCCCCGGTGAGCCTCGTCTTTCCGACTTCCCCGGGGATAAGTTACGCAAAGTTTGACAAAAGTGTCACCAAGTGTGACAAAAGATGCACAGAGTTTCACAAAGTTGCAACATGCCAAGGTAAAGCAGGTAGTCCTCGACGTACGACCGAAATTTCTACCGCTAGACCAGACGGCTGCTAAGCAAATTTTGCCCCGTTTTGCGACTTTTCTTCCCGTGGCCGTTAAGTGAATCGCTGCAGTGGTTGAGTTAGCCGCACGGTTGTTAAGCCGATCTGGCTTCCCCCATTGTCAGAAGGTCACAAAAGGGGATCGTATGACCCTGGGACAGGGCGGCCGTCATAAATACGTGCCAAGCTTCCAAATGTTGATCCTGTGACCGTGGGGATTCTGCCAATGGTCGTAAGTGTGGGAAAGGGGTCACACGTCCCTTTTTTCCCCACTGCCGCTGTAACTTTGAATGGCCACTAAACGAATGGCTGTAAATGGAGGACCACCTGGACAATGAGAGTGTGGACCAAGGACTTTTTCCTTCGCCTGCGAGCCTGCATCGCCCATCCCAGTTCAACCTGGTTTGTTTCTTGCCAATGGCTTTTGTCAGGTGCCAAAGATCATATCCACATGCCAAGCTCCAATTTAACTGCTTTATTGCTGAAAGCCCGCGCGCAGGAATCTTCCCGACTAACGGTTAGCTTGGAATTAATTAAGAGTCCGCGAGAATTCAAGGGAGCATGACTTAGTTCATTATGTTGAGCAGAGGTCCCCAAAGTTTCTTGATTGGAGGATCAGAGGGAAAGGGAAGGGGAAGCATTTTATGCGCCTGTGCGCCACGCAAACGGGGCAGCGCTAGTGCCCACATGACACTAGCTAGCCCTGCCCCGTTTCTGCCATGTGGGCACTAGCACTGCCCTGTTTTTGCTGCGCGGCACCGTTTAGGCCACCTGGCGCCCCGTTTTTGCTGTGCGAAGCCCCGTTTAGACCACGCGGAACCCTGTTTTAGGCCACGTGGAGCCCCACTTAGGCTGCGCGGAGCCCCGTTTTAGGCTGTGCAGAGCCCCACTTAGGCTGCGCAGATCCCCATTTTAGGCCATGCGGAGCCCCATTTAGGCTGTGCGGCCCTGGCACTAGCACAAGTGGGGATGAGCGGGCGCACTGGCCAGCCTATCCTGCGGCCCGGTGGCCAGCAGACCACGGCCGGTAGTGCACCACAGGTTGGGGACTCCTGATGTAGAGAGTCTAGGCTGATTCCTCTTTTGACTCCGCCCCCAGTTTCTGTCCCTCCTTCTCGACCGCTTCGCTACTCCTCTCTCCAAAGGTCCCTCCCACCTTCTGGATCCCACGAGCCTAGGAAGGCCAGCTCTGCCATACCTCCAGATCCCGGGTTCCGTCCCCGATCAGACTCTAACTTGTCGCAGGACTGTGCCCGCCGTGTTCTCTTTGGTTTGAGAGGCGCCATTTTCCGCCCGACCTCGGGTTCCCCTGGAATGGAAAGAGGAGCATCAGAGAGTCCTGAGCCCCAAAAAGAATGTGTGGGTTAAGGTGACCCTCTCTGGGTTGTTAAAAAGAAAAAAAATTCCAGGGGCCACTAGAGGGCAACAGAGCAGTCATATTTTTTTCTCTGTAGCTCTTTGCTGCCTCCTGCTGGAAAGGCTTAAATAAGTGTTTAATAAATAACACAAGGTACTTTTTGACTTGCAAATAGTAAGCTAAAGATAACCTTTGTCATTTTTTACTGTGGGCACACTGTGATTTCATTAAAAATGAAATTCTGTTGCCCGCTCTCAAAACTGTACATATACACAACACAAATATAAACATGCTATATACAACATATATATATATATATATATATATATATATGTTGTATATATATATATATGCACCCTGTCAACCCAAATATGGGAGAAAGATGAGAGTTAAGAAACTCGACTGTGGATTTGATCTGAAACAGTTAAAGGAAAGAAGATTTCTTTCTCCCATATTTGGGTTGACAGGGTGCAATTTAAAAAAGAAACACTCAATATAAATCTCTTCCCTCCCTGATACTGCTGACAAAGTGAGAAAGAGCCTGTGGCCTAGAGGTTAATACACTGCCTAACATGCAGACAGCCCAGGTTCGAATCTCAGAAGGGTAAGTCTGGCTGATGAGAGTTAAGAAACTCGAAATAGCTATCCCAGTTCTCCCTTTATTCTTTGTTAGCAATTTAAAAAATAAAAAAATATATATATATACTGGTTCCTGTGGATGGCTCTGGGTTGAGCTGAAACAGGTAAAAGAAAGAAGATTTCTTTCTCCCATATTTGGGTTGACAGGGTGCAATTTAAAAAAGAAACATTGTATGTAGGTCTTTGGTTCTTCGGGTTTTCTCCCACGTAGAATTTGAAGTGTCTTGGCGACGTTTCGACGAAGTCCCATTTGTCATCTTCAGGCTGGTGCTTTCGGCTTCGTGCTTCTAGGAGCAATGTGTGGTTGTAGCTGTTTCTTCCTTTTAACTGCCAGTGGGGGTTTGAACTGATTGGCTGGGAGCTCGGCTGTGTTCTGATTGGGTGGAGGTGTAACTCAGACTAACCTGAGCACAACAAAGCCCCCACCCAAACAGAACACTCCCCCATCCAATCAGAGCACAGCCAACCCCCCATCCAATCAGAGCACAGCCAAACCCCTAACCAATCAGAACACACCTCCACCCAATCAGAACACAGCCGAGCTCCCAGCCAATCAGTTCAAACCCCCACTGGCAGTTAAAAGGAAGAAACAGCTACAACCACACATTGCTCCTAGAAGCACGAAGCCGAAAGCACCAGCCTGAAGATGACGAATAGGACTTCGTCGAAACGTCGCCAAGATACTTCAAATTCTACGTGGGAGAAAACCCGAAGAACCAAAGACCTACAAACTTATATATATCTACACCCTCACATATCACATACAACAGTTCATTTAGTGACTGTTCAAACTTACAAAGGCACTGAACAATGTGACATATGACAGTTTTTCACAGGGACGACCTCTGCAGCATCCCTGTGATCATGTGATCAAAACTGAGATGTTAATGACCTTTGCTGTGTCCCAAAGTCATGTGATCCTCTTTTGCGACCGTCTGACGAGCAAAGTCAATGGGGGAAGCCAGATTCGATTAACAATCGGGCTACTAACTTATCAACTCCAGTGATTCTCTTAATGAGAGTGGCGAGAAAGGTCGTAAAAATGGGGCAAAACTCACTTAACAAGTACTTCACGCAACAACAGAAATTTCAGGGTCAATTGCAGTCGTAAGTTCGAGGACTACCTGTGCCCCAGAGAAAATGCTATTATCCCAAAGCAAAAATTCTTGTACTGATTAATCCAGGATCTGCGCGAGATAAACCGAGACCTTTGTCTTAGGGCAGCGGTTCTCAACCTATGGGTCGTGACCCCATTTGGGGTCGAACGACCGTTACGCGGGGGTCGCTGGACACCGCAGTCCACTATTTTGTTTTTTTGTTTTTTTCCATCGCGTGCGCGCCGCGCATGCACAGATCGCCCCGTCGCGGGTGCGCCGCGCATGTGCAGATTGGCCCGTCATGCGCGCGCCGCGCATGCGCGGATTGGCCCGTCGCGGTCCGCCATTTTGTGTTTTTTTTCGTCGTGCGCGTGCCGTGCATGCGCAAATCAGGCCATCACGCGCGCGCTGCGCATGCGTGTATCGGCCCATCGCAGTCCGCCATTTTGTTTTTGTTTGTTTTTTTGTTGCGCACCGCCGCGCATGCGCGGACCGGCCCGTCGCCTGTCGGGGTCACGCTGCGCATGGGTGGCGCAAGTGGGGTCTCAACCTGAAAAAGGTTGAGAACCGCTGTCTTAGGGCCTCGGTGTCTCTTCACCTTTGTTTTCCTGCTCCTTTGGTCTACGTCGGGGTTGAGCGACGGGAGGAAAGGTGCAGGAATCTTCTAGAATGGCTCCACAAGATACACTGTCTTCCTCGTTGCTGCGACTTCTTTCTGGCTGGCTGGGGGTCTTCCGGCCCCTGGGGAGGGCCACCGGCTTGGGAGGGCGAGGAGTGGAAGAGAGATCCCTGAATTGCTGTAAAACCAAGAGGGCGGATGTGGAGATACGAAAGGAGAGGGGGGGAAAAATAGAAATTTCTCAGAAGAAGCTTCTGGCTGCTGCTGCTGGACTACAATTCCCAGCAAACCTAGCCAGCAGGACTCATGGTATGGAATGCTGGGAATGGTAGTTTTCAACCCCCAGAGCAATGTTCCTTAACCTGGGCAACCTGTGAAGACTTCAACTCCCAGAATTCCCCAGCCAGCCATAAACCATTCATTCAGTGACTGTTCGAAGGGATGACGGCGCTGAAAAATGACTTACGACCTGTCCTCACAGTTACAACCATCCTCCCTGTTGTGGTCATGGGATCAAAATTCGGGTGCTTGGTAACCAGGATGTATGTACCACAGTTAAAGCATCCTGGGGAGGGGGGTGGGTCACGTGATCACCATTCCTGACCTTCACAGGTGGCAAAGTCAATAAGGGAAGCTGGATTAGCTTTAACGACCGTATGAGTCACTTTACTGGGACGACCCCCTTAACGACCGTGGCAAAAAAAAATATTGTAAAATTGGACACGACTCTCTTAACAAATGCCTCGCTTTGCACTGGGAGTTCCTGTCTCAATTGTGGTCACTCCCCAGTCCTTCACCCAGAAGCCCCCAGCCCCAAAATAAGGTTTCTCCTGCCCCTTGAATTAAAAAAAAAAGACCTGTAGTTTTGCACCGGGCGGTGCCGTCAGTCGGTCTTTTTCGGAATTCGGTGTGCCCCCCATCACGCCCCTCTCGTCGGCCCCCGTCGGCTTTTCTTCCAGGGTGTGGTCTCGCAGGTTGCCTTTGCCCCCACTCTCCCGGGACGTGCTCTCTTCAGCTGCAGGTTTGGGAGAAGACGAACCAAGGATCCATCAACCGCTAGGAATTAATTCAATTCATTCAAAGTGCAGATCGTCCCCGACCTAACGACCGTTTGGTTCGTGAGCATTCGGAGATACAACGGCGCTGCAGAAAAGTGATTTTTGTGACCGTTTTCACACTTAAGACATTTGCAGCGTTCCCCCGTGGTCACGTGATTGAAATTCAGACGCTTGGCAATGGATTCGTATTTAAATGTCTACGGAAATTCTCCATCATCCAGGTCCCGGGTGTCCCAAAGATGCTTTTTTTCAAGAGGCCACTGGACTTTCGTGTTTTTTTTCTTTGAAGACGTTTCGCTTCTCACCCAAGAAGCTTCTTCAGCTCCGACTGGATGGTGGGGAAATGGAAGGATTGATACTTCTTACAGACCGCTGGTCATTTGCATCTTTTCAGAGAGTGGTTGGGGCCACTTGGAGGTTTATCTGTGATGTTGGGATCGTCTGAATGGTGCAAATGAGTGTGGAGCCTTCTTGGAACTCCTTTCAGCAGTTCCAAGAAAGCTCCACGCCCATTTGTACCACTCAGGTGACCATGAGGACACAGGTAAACCTCCAAGTGGCCTCAACGACTCTCTAAAAGAACGCAAATGACCAGCTCTCTACAAGGAGTATAAATCCTTCCATTCCCCACCATCCAGTCAGAACTGGAGAAACTTCTGGGATGAGAAGGGAAACGTCTTCAAAGAAAAACAAGGGATCTCCCGAGACAGAAGGGAGGAGGAGAAACTTTACCTGTCTTCCTCCCTCGCAGGTCAAAGAAGCCCCTTGAAGAAAATTTGGAAGCCATCTTGAAGGGAGAAAGATCGACCCACAGACCAGCTGATGCGGGCCGTCGCGCCGTGCATGCGCGATGCGGGCCGCCGCGCTGCGCATGCGCGATGCGGGCCGCCGCGCTGGGCATGCGTGATGCGGGCCGCCACGCTGCGCATGCACGATGCAGGCCGTCGCGCCGCGCATGCGCGATGCGGGCTGAGGTCGAGCCCCGGAAAAGGTTGAGAAGCGCTGCCTTAACTTCCGGGCGATTCTAGGAATGTCTACCCACCTATATCCCAGCTGGCTTCTGCCCGCCGAATGGTAGCAAAACTTGGCTTGGTGCTCTGCAGGGGTGGGTGAGGCCTCCATCCTCTTTGCCCTAGGTGGGTTTAAAAAACAACAACAACAACAACAATCCATGAATATCACACACTGCCTTAGTTAAATAAGGTGTCAAGATTGAATAAAAATTAATTTAAAGGTTCGAATTTAATAAGAAGACGTTTGTCCGCATCTTAAAAATGTTTGTCGTGGTTGTAGTCATTTTGGGAGGAAGCTAAAGGGGTTTGACACAGATATTGATGGAGTGATAGATTATGAAGTACAATAAAAATAGAAAGGTATTTTTTTGTTTGTTTGGTTTCTCTTTTGTTTTGTTTTTCTCTTTGTTTTTTTTCTTCTTTTCTCTCTTCTCTCCTTTGAATAATTTTATTATTAGAAATGATAGCTAGTTTGTAATGGAAGATGAATAAGAAAAGAAATGATATGAATAAATGTTTATTGATTATGTTAAGGAAAAAGGGAATGGGGAGACACCCGAAGGGTTAATGGTGTACATTTAGATTAGCAATATGGAAGATAGTAACTCAGATAGTAAAGCTTAATAGAGGATTTGGATTTATTTAGATGAAATGTTACTGATTAAGAAAAAAAGAAGGAATGATATTAATAAATGAATCTTGAATGTATTAATGAAAAAGAAAAGGAACGGACAGACATTTGAAGTGCTCATTATGTATTTACGTTAGCAATATGGAATACAGCAATTGCAATAGCAAAGCTTAAAATAGGATTTGGATTTATATAGATGACATCTTGTTGATGATTGTTTTGACTGACTTAGTTGTACTGAAATATATTAACTTGAATATAATATGTTACTAGAGGGAATAGAGAGGGGTGCTTTTCTTTTAACTTTTTTTTTAAATGATTTAATCTGATCTTTATGAGTATGACTTTGTTTTTGGACAATCGATTGCCCTGCCACCACGGTGATTCTTAAGCCCTGGTTTGTAAAACGAAAAAACTAATAAAACTTGTTTAAAAAAATAAATAAATCACACACTGTCTTAAAAATCAGGAGACGGGGAGTTCTAGACCTGTTTTAGACTGGGTGACTTTGGGCCAATCACCAGGAGACGGGGAGTTCTAGTCCTGCCTTAACTATTTTATTATTTTTATTTATTTATTAAACTTTTATACCGCCCCTCTCCCATAGGACTCGGGGCGGTTTACAGCCCAATTTAAAACAGATAATAATAATAAATATTTAAAAATGAATTAAATTAATACATGGCTGTTACTAAAACCTGTTAAAATCCCAATTCTAAAACCCAAACAACCTTGTTTAAAAAATTTACATAAAAATTTACATAAAACTCGAGGAGGTTTGAAAGCCAGCTGGGTGACTTTGGGCCAATCACCAGGAGACTGGGAGTTCTAGTCCCGCCTTAGGCGTGAAAGCCAGCTGGGTGACTTTGGGCCAATCACCAGGAGACTGGGAGTTCTAGTCCCGCCTTAGGCGTGAAAGCCAGCTGGGTGACTTTGGGCCAATCACCAGGAGACTGGGAGTTCTAGTCCCGCCTTAGGCGTGAAATCCCGCTGGGTGACTTTGGGCCAATCACCAGGAGACTGGGAGTTATAGTCCTGCCTTAACTATGAAAGCCAGCTGGGTGACTTTGGGCCAATCACCAGGAGACTGGGAGTTCTAGTCCCGCCTTAGGCTTGAAAGCCAGCTGGGTGACTTTGGGCCAATCACCAGGAGACTGGGAGTTCTAGTTCCGCCTTAGGCGTGAAATCCCGCTGGGTGACTTTGGGCCAATCACCAGGAGACAGAGAGTTCTAGTCCCGCCTTAGGCGTGAAAGTCCGCTGTGTGGCTTTGGGCCAATCACCAGGAGACTGGGAGTTCTAGTCCCGCCTTAGGCGTGAAATCCCGCTGGGTGACTTTGGGCCAATCACCAGGAGACTGGGAGTTATAGTCCTGCCTTAACTATGAAAGCCAGCTGGGTGACTTTGGGCCAATCACCAGGAGACTGGGAGTTCTAGTCCCGCCTTAGGCGTGAAAGCCAGATGGGTGACTTTGGGCCAATCACCAGGAGACTGGGAGTTCTAGTCCCGCCTTAGGCGTGAAAGCCCGCTGGGTGACCTTGGGCCAATCACCAGGAGACGGTGAGTTCTAGTCCCGCCTTAGGCGTGAAAGCCAGCTGGGTGACTTTGTGCCAGTCCCTCTCTCTAAGCCCAACCCACCTCACAGGGTTATCGTTATGGGGAAAACGGGAGCAGGAAGGTGCACGAAGTAGTTTCACCACCTTGATTTACTTATTTATGCCGACAGGCTTGGGGCATATGAACTGTACTCTGCCCCTGGGCCTAGGAATGTGCCTCCATCAGTGACTGTGTGTTGATTGTGATTGTGTGTTGTATGAATGTGTATCGGATTGAATGAATGTGTTTTAGATTGGATGGCTGATTGTCATTGGTAAATTAATTTTATTGTATTATTGTTGTAAGCCGCCCTGGGTCTCAGGAGAAGGGCGGCATAGAAATTTAAATAAATACATAAATAAATAAATAAATAAATACATAAATAAATAAATAAATAAATAAAGGCAAGATTAAGGGAAAAATCTAATAAATAAATAAATAAATAAATCCAATAGTACTTTTAGGAAGGAGGTCCTTTCGGATAGCCCTTCCTCTTTTGACTTGCGTGATTTTAAGCCGCAGACCCCCTGGAAGTCACCCATGCTTCAGAAGAGCTTCCTTGGACCACATGCTGCTCCCAGAGTCATGGATGCGAGGGGAGGGGAAAAACGAGCCGGGAAGGCTGGATACGTCTGCCCACCTGTGTCATCGGAGGATCGTCTTCTCTGCTGCTCCCGCAAACTTCCTGTCCTTTGTTCCATTTCAACGCTCTAACCAAGGAAGAAAGATGATGAACTGCAGACCCCGGACAAGAATAACAGAATCACAGAGCTGGAAGGGGCCCTGGAGGTCATCTAGTCCAACCCCCTGCTCAAGCAGGAGACCTTATGCCAGTGGTTCTCAACCTTTTTCAGGTTGAGACCCCACTTACCCCGCCCATGTGCGGTGCGACCCCAGTGTGTGCGCATGCGTGTGCGCCGGGCCGATCCGCGCATACGTGGCGCGCACACGGCGAAAACAAAATGGCGGACTGTGATGGGCCGACCCGCGCATGCGCAGCGCACGCGCGCCGGCCCAAACCGCACCTGCGCGGCACGCGCGCGACGAAAAAAAACAAAAAAACACACACAAAGAAACAAAATGGCGGACCGCGACGGGCCGATCCACGCATGTGCGGCGCATGCACGACGGCCCAAACTGCACATGCACAGCGCGCGCGCGATGAATAAAAAACAAAAAACCCCAAAATGGCGGACCGCGATGGCCCGATCCGTGCATGCGCGGCGTGCACGCGACAGCCCGAACCGTGCAAGCACGGCGTGCACACGACGAAAAAAACAAACAAAAAAAAATGGCGGACCCCGGTGTCCGGCGACCCCCGCGAAACGGTCGTTCGACCCCAAATGGGGTCGCAACCCATAGGTTGAGAACCGCTGCCTTATGCCATTGCAGACCAATGGCTGTCCAGTCTCTTCTTAAAAAGGAGGAGGAGGAGGAGGAGGAGGAGGAGGAGGAGGAGGAGGAGGAGGAGGAGGAGGAGGATAACACAGTTGGTGTCAATATCCAGCTCGTGAATCCAAACCAAACTATGGCTTCTTTCCGTTTCCGAAAATCTTACTGTTCACTGAATACACTGCACGGCAATGTCGAATCGAAACTAACTCCGAGGTTCCCAGACACCAGTTCATAGAATTAAACAATAATTTCTCCTCTCAGGTAGCCCATGTAAACAATTTCACTTTGTTACGGGAACCGTCTGCTTCTTCTCCACACCTGCTGCGGGGTCCTTGGGGAGGTTTCAGACTCTTTCACGGGTCTTCAGCACAATCATAGAGGTTTCGTTTCTCCATCTAACCCGGAGGTGTCAAACTCGCCGCATCCTGTGATGTGTCGCGATGTGTCGCGACTTTTCTCCCCCTTGCTGGAGCTGGGGTGGGCGTGGCTTCCGCGTGACGCATCTGGCCCGTGGGCCGGCAGTTTGATATCCCTGATCTAATCCATTCTAAAGCAACACACACACACCCTGCGATGACCCAGGGCACAGCACAGAGGCAACGCAGTCAGCTGGCAATTCAAACCGCCCTTTAATTGCTCCAAATTTTCCCCAAATGCTCCCACGTTTCTGGCAAGCCTCCAAACAAAGGAACACACACACACCTTCAGCCGCCTCTGGCTGCAAGCAGTTTCACATACAGTCTGATTAGGAGAGGAATTTACTCAAGGCCACGGAGATAACAAGGAATGACACATACGTCGTAAACCTAACGAGCCTGGGTGAATACACACTTGCCTGAGCAGTTTCAAAAGGGACGCCAAAATACAGTCCGAGATCTTTGAACATCCAAGCAACATTGTCAGCCAGTCCAATGGTCAGAGTGTCCGGGTTTCCAAGCAGAGGTCACAGAACAAGAGATCAACAACAACACCACACACACACTCACACACACAACTCCAAAGAATCAGCATTTGTTCCTGACAAATGCCTCTCCCCACAGCGTCTCCTTAAATCTCAGTCTCCAGGTGTGCCTTGTGGAGAGGGGCGGGACGCTCTCCCCCGAGTAGTTGAGCCTGCCTACGTTGTTCCCTCCTTCTCTCCACGCTCTAGGAACAGGTGGGGGTGGTCCTTGCTCATCGCCTGAACTCTGCCTCTCCTGTTCCTCCTGTCCCAATCCTGACGGGCCCTGACCTGCCTCGGCCTGCCCTTCCCCACATTCCTCTGAAACCACAGACCCCTCTCCCTCGACCTCCATAGGGTCCCGTTCCAGCTCATTTTCCTCCGCAGATTCAGGCTCCGACGGAGGCATGACACTCCCTCTTACTCTAATGCAGCGGTTCTCAACCTTTTTCAGGCCGAGACCCCGACCTGAGCCGCCCATGCATGGTGTGACCCCGACCTGCGCCGCGCATGCACGGCACGACGACTTGCATCGCGCATGCATGGCGCGATGGCTTGCATTGCGCATGCGCCGCCCCGCATCATGCATGTGCGGCGCGCCGGCCCGAATCGCGCATGCACAGCACGCACGCAACGGTCCGCATCGCACATGCGTGGCGCGATGGCCCGAATCGCGTATGTGCGGTGCGCGCGTGACGGCCGAGGGGAAATGGGGAAAAAAATGGCGGACTGCGGTGTTTGGCGACCCCCGTGAAACGGTCGTTCGACCCCAAATGGGGTCGCGACCCACAGGTTGAGAACCGCTGCTCTAATGGCAAGTTTTATTCTTCACATGGTTTCCCCCCCCCCCCGTGATGGAGAATTACCTCTAGCTTAGCATCCAGACTCCACCCTTTCGCACGTTCCATTCCCGGCAGTGGCACTCCTTGGATGCGCGACGGCTGTAAGAACTCGGTCCTCCGTCCGTCCGTCAGTGCCCTCTCTGAATCAGGAGTGGAAATCTTGTTTCGGAAGGAAAGGGGGATTTAAAAGGGGGGGGTTCTTTCGCGTCCCGGCCCTGACCCCCCGGAAATAAATTTCCGTACCTGTTTGGAACGGCCTGGGAGGCCTTTGACTCTGCTTCCAGGCGCTGTTGCGGTCGCCATTCCCGGAAGCAGCATGGTTCCCCCCGCCATGTCCTGGTCCAGTTTCCACTCTTTCTCGTGGGCAAGGGAGTACATCAAGGGCTTCGGGTCCTCCCCACCCAAAGGAGGAGGGGGAGGATTGGGGGGCAGGTCGTCGGAGTCTCGCTCTCCCTTGATGCTGCGGTACCGGCGGAAATGGAAGAGTCCCTTTTTCCTCTTCCTTTGTAGAGGTGGGAGGGAATCGGACAGGCCTGGCCGTACCGCACAGCTCTCAGATATCCGAGGATAGCTGGGCGGGAGAGAAACGGCGGAACTAAGAGAGCAGAAAGTGATTTTGGAGAGAAATGTAAGATACATACGTAGTCCCCAAATTATGACCACAACTCAGCCTGAAATTTCTAGGGCTAAGCGAGACACTTCTCTCTCTTCTTCTTTCCTTCCTTCTTTTCCTCATTCCTTCCTCCCTCCTGCAATCCCTCCCTCCTTCCCTTCCTTTTTTCCTCCCTCCCTCCCTCCCTCCTTTTTTCCTTTCTTTCTTCTCTCCCTCCCTCCCTTCTCCCTTCCTTCTTCCTCCCTCCCTCCCTCCTTTCCTTCCTTTTTTCTTTCTTTCCTTCTTTTCTTCCTTCTCTCCCTCCCTCCCTCCCTCCTTTTTTCCTTTCTTCCTTCTCTCCCTCCCTCCCTTCTCACTACCTCCCTCTCCCTTCCCTTCTTCCCTCTCTTCTCTCCCTCTCTCTCTCTCCCTTCCTTCTTCCTTCCTCCCTCCCTCCCTCCCTTTTTTCTTTCCTTCCTTTTCTTCCTTCCTTCCCTCCCTCCCTCCCTCCCTCCTTTTTTCCTTTCTTCCTTCTCTCCCTCCCTCCCTTCTCACTACCTCCCTCTCCCTTCCCCTCTTCCCTCTCTTCTCTCCCTCTCTCCCTCCCTCTCCCTTCCTTCTTCCTTCCTTCCTCCCTCTGTCCTTCCCTTCCTTTTTTCCTCCCTCCCTCCCTCCCTCCTTTTTTCCTTTCTTCCTTCTCTCCCTCCCTCCCTTCTCACTACCTCCCTCTCCCTTCCCTTCTTCCCTCTCTTCTCTCCCTCTCTCCCTCCCTCTCCCTTCCTTCTTCCTTCCTTCCTCCCTCCCTCCTTCCCTTCCTTTTTTCCTCCCTCCCTCCCTCCCTCCTTTTTTCCTTTCTTCCTTCTCTCCCTCCCTCCCTTCTCACTACCTCCCTCTCCCTTCCCTTCTTCCCTCTCTTCTCTCCCTCTCTCTCTCCCTTCCTTCTTCCTTCCTCCCTCCCTCCCTCCTTTCCTTCCTTTTTTCTTTCCTTCCTTCTTTTCTTCCTTCCTTCCCTCCCTCCCTCCCTCCCTTCTCTCCCTCCCTCTCTCCCTCCTTTTTTCCTTTCTTCCTTCTCTCCCTCCCTCCCTTCTCCCTCCCTCCCTCTCCCTTCCTCCCTTCCTCCCTTCCCTTCTTCCCTCTCTTCTCTCCCTCTCTCTCCCTCTCCCTTCCTTCTTCCTCCCTCCCTCCTTTCCTTCCTGTTTTCTTTCCTTCCTTCTTTCCTTCCTTCTCTCCCTCCCTCCCTCTCACCTTTTATCCATCCAATTGATCGGCCAACCATCTTACAATATTAAAAAAAAAAATCAAACGCTAGAAATAAAATACAGGTAACTCCTCGGCAAACGACAACGGAGGCCCCCAAATTCTCTTGTTATGTGAGGCGTATGTGAAGTGAATTTTGTCCTGTTTTACAACCCTTTCCCCCCGTGTCGTTAAGTGAATCACTGCAGGACACGATGGTTCAGCGAATCGGGCTTCCCCGTTGGTTTTGCTTGGCAGACGTTTGCCAAAAAAGGGGATCACGTGACGCCCGGATGCTGAGACCGTCATCAATGTGTGAGTCAATCACCACGTTATCTGCATTTCGATCAAGTGACCAGGGGGGGATGCTGCAACGGTCGTAAGTCACTTTTTTCAGTGCCGTTGTAACTTCCAACAGTCACTGAATGAGCTGTTGTTAGTGGAGGACTAGTTTGACTAGCTGCATTAGGGAGATATTCAAAGACGACAGCAGGAAAGACACTGAAATTAAATTGGGAACTGCTTTTCCTCCAGGCTGATCTTAGCAAAGACAGAATCACAAGAGTTGGAAGGGACCTCAGAGGTCTTCTAGTCCAACCCCTCTGCTCAAGCAGACCATCTTATACCATTCCAGACAAAGGGCTGTCCAGTCTCTTCTTAAAAACTTCCAATGATGAAGCACCCAAAACCTCTGGTGGCAACTCGTTCCACTGGTTAATTGTTCTCACTGTCAGGAAGTTTCTCCTTAGTTCTAGGTTGCTTCTTTCCTTAGTTAGTTTCCATCCGTTGCTTCTTCTCCTGCCTTCAGGGGCTTTGGAGAATAGCTTGACTCCCTCTTCTTTGGGGCAGCCCCTGAGAGATTGGAAGTCTGCTATCATGTCCCCCCCCTCGTCCTTCTCTTCATTAAACGAGACATACCCAATTCCAGCAACTGTTCCTTGTGTGTTTTAGCCTCCAGTCCCCTGATCCTCTTTGTTGCTCTTCTCTGCACTCTTTCCAGAGTCTCAACATCTTTTTTACATCGTGGCGACCGAAAGTGGATGCTGTATTCCAAATGTGGCCTTACCAAGGCCTTGTAAAGTGGTATTAACACTTCACGTGATCCTGATTCTATCCCTCTGTTCATGCAGCCCAGCACTGTGTTGGCTTTTTTGGCAGCTGCAGCACACGGCTGGCTCCTATTTAAGCAACTGTCCACTAGGACTCTGAGATCCCTCTCACAGTTGCTACTATTGAGTAAGGTAACCTCCTATACCAGGGGTTGGCTCTTTTATGACTCGTGGACTTCAGCTCCTAGAATTCCTGAGCCAGCATGGCTCAACTTGGAAACCTCTCCATTTCCCTCAGCATGGCTGGCTCAGGAATTCTGGGAGTTGAAGTCCACGAGTCATAAAAGAGCCAAGATGGCCTAGCCCTGGACTAGATGACCTCAGCTCCTTATTCCTCTGTCTGAGCCAGCATGAGGGAAACTTTGGCCCCTTCATGACTGGTGGACTTCAACTCCCAGAATTCCTGAGCCAGCCTGGCTCAGCTTGGAAACCTCTCCATTTCCCCTCAGCATGGCTGGCTCAGGAATTCTGGGAGTTGAAGTCCACCAGTCATAAAAGAGCCAAGGCTGCCTACCCCTGTCCTATACTGTAGCTGTACATTTGGTTTTTATTGCCTGATTGAAGGACATCAACTCTGCCCCAGAGAGAACTGTACTCGGCTCACCTTATTGTGTTGCTGAGGACTCTTCGGTTGAAAAACTCATCCAGACCTTCGTCCAGCCTGGGCACCAACCCATTCTCCTGTTCTCTGGATTCCAGGGAACGAAAAAGTCGGTTCTGGAAAAGAAGAAAAAAAAACACCTGGGCTTGTTAATTCTTCCCATAGATTAACTGGGGCCTGGGAGATGGAATTAAAAAGGAGCCCATACATAAAAGATTGGAAAGTCGTTGGATTGAGATCCAAAAGGTGCTTTTTTCACGAGGCAACTGTCCTTGTTTTTTCTTTGAAGATGTTTTGCTTCTCATCCCAGAAGCTTCTTCAGCTTTGACTGGATGGTGGGGAATGAGAGGATTTATACTCCTTGCAGACAGCTGGTCATTTGCATCATTTTAGCAAGTCGTTGAGACCACTTGGAGGTTTACCTGTATGCTCAGGGTCATCCGAGCGGTGCAGATGTGTGTACATCCTTCTTGGGATTGCTGAAAGGACTGTGTGGTAGACTGGAGGTAGATGGTGTCGTGTCTCTTCCCCTCTGTTGAGGGAGGGCTGTCCAATTTTTACCTAGATGGCCTCTTGGATCCCTCTTTCAAGCCAGCGGTCCTCTCTGTCCAAAATGTGGACTTTGCTGTCTTCGAAAGAGCGGCCTTGGTCTTCTAAAGGCAGATGGACGGCTGAATCTGGTCCTGATGGGTTTGTTCTCCTGTGGTGTGCCATGTGTTTGTGAAGTGGTTGTTATAAGATAAGATAAGATAAGATAAGATGAGATGAGATGAGATGAGATGAGATGAGATGAGATGAGATGAGATGAGATGCGAGGCAACGCAACAAGATAAGATAAGATAAGATAAGATAAGATAAGATAAGATAAGATAAGATAAGATAAGATAAGATAAGATGAGGTGAGGTGAGGTGAGGTGAGGTGAGGTGAGGTGAGGTGAGGTGAGGTGAGGCGAGGCGAGGCGAGGCGAGGCGAGGCGAGGCAAGGCAAGGCAACAAGATAAGATAAGATAAGATAAGATAAGATAAGATAAGATAAGATAAGATAAGATAAGATAAGATAAGATAAGATAAGATAAGATGAGATGAGGTGAGGTGAGGTGAGGTGAGGTGAGGTGAGGTGAGGTGAGGCGAGGCGAGGCAAGAAGATAAGATAAGATAAGATAAGATAAGATAAGATAAGATAAGATAAGATAAGATAAGATAAGATAAGATAAGATAAGATAAGATAAGATAAGATAAGATAAGATAAGATAAGATAAGATAAGATGAGGCAAGGCGAGGCAATGAGATGAGGTGAGGTGAGGTGACGTAAGGCAAGGCAAGGCAAGGCAAGGCAAGGCAAGAAGATAAGATAAGATAAGATAAGATAAGATAAGATAAGATAAGATAAGATAAGATAAGATAAGATGAGATGAGATGAGATGAGATGAGATGAGATGAGATGAGATGAGATGAGATGAGATGAGATGATGAGAGGAGATGAGGTGAGTGAGGTGAGGTAAGGTAGGATAAGGCAAGGTAAAAAGATAAGGCAAGGTAAGGTGAGGTGAGGTGAGGTGAGGTAAGGTAAGGCAAGGCAAGGTAAGAAAAGGTAAGGTAAGGTAAGGTGAGGTGAGGTGAGGCGAGGCGAGGCGATAGGATAAGATAAGATAAGATAAGATAAGGTAAGGTAAGGTAAGGTAAGGTAAGGTAAGGTAAGGTAAGGTAAGGTAAGATAAGATAAGATAAGATAAGATAAGATAAGATAAGATAAGATAAGATAAGATAACCTTTATTGTCATTTTTTACTGTGGGCACAATGACACACATCAAAAATGAAATTTAGTTGCCCACTCTGAAAGTGATCTGCACATGGGTCACTGCATTGTACTACATATACCACATTTCTCAGTTTGTGTCTGGGTGTTTTATCCTTGGGGTGGACAGGCTTCTGCCTTAGTGTATTGGTGGGCTTGAAGTGTGCACATGTGTTGTGTTGGCTGAAGATCTTCCTGAGCTTTTCCCGATATTCCTGCAACCTATGGAATGACTACGTTGAGGGCTACGTTCTTTGGCTGCAGGAAGCTTTCACACATTCCACACCCATTTGCACCGCTCAGGGGACCCTGAGGACACAGACAAACCTCCAAGTGGCCTCAACGACTCCCTGAAAGAAGGCAAATGACCAGCGGTCTGCAAGGAGTATAAATCCTGCCATTCCCCACAATCTAGTCAGAGCTGAAGAAGCTTCTGGGCTGAGAAGCGAAACATCTTCAAAGAAAAACAAGGAAGTCCAGGTGCGTCCTCAAAAAAAGCACCTTTGGGGCTATTAATCCTTCAGGTGGTCAGGCAGGAGCAGGAGGAAACAGATACTTTGGACAAGGTACTCACGCTGGAGCGGAAGCGGGTCGAACGAGGCGGCCGGGGTCTGCCGCACGTCCGGTGCTCAAGCCGAGTCCCGTCTGTGGGCAGCTCACAAAACCCATCGAAGGAGGCGCTGTGCGAATAGGGGTAGGGAGTGTTGCCCACGAGAGCGATCCACCCCAGAGGTGAGCTCAAATTAGCAGTCGTGAGGTCGCTGTCCTGTTCCGATCCACCTGCAAGCGGAGAGAAGTCGTTAAGTCAGTGGTTCTCAACCTTTTTAACGCCGTGACCCCCAACCGGTCGTACGTCGAGGACTACCCAACCAGTCGTAAGTCGAAGACTACCCAATCGGTCGTAAGTTGAGGACTACCCAACCAGTAGTAAGTCGAGGACTATTTCCCTGCCCGGGAGTGTCGCGCATGCGTGGTGCCGCCCCCTGCGCCGGCCACCAGCGGGCTCAGTAGGGCAGAGACAGCCTGGACAATTCTTATTGGCTTTTGAAAGCCAATAGAAGTAGACTCTATTCAAGAGAGTCTATTCTATTGGCTTTCAAAAGCCAATCGAATAAGAGGGAGTAGCACAGCTAAGGAAAAGGGGAAAAAAATGGCGGACTGCGTTTGGCGACCCCCATGAAATGGTCGTTCGACCCCAAATGGGGTCACGACTCACAGGTTGAGAACCGCTGCATTAAGTCATTGCAGTCCTAAGTTGAGGCGTCACGTGACTGGACTCCATTTTACGATGGTCGTTTCAGTGAATCCCATTGAGAGAATCCAGCCTATCCAATGGGTAGTTTTGGCCGTTTTCGGCCAAAGAGACAAAAAATGGAGGGATTTGTGCTGAAAAGGGCTGTTTTAAGCTCAAAACCCTTTTTCGTTGCCCGGATACCGACAGTCCTTGACTTATGACCACCCCTGAGCAGAACCTTTCCATCGCTAAGTGAAACATTTGTGAAGTGAGCTCGGCCCTCATTTTGCGACCTTCCTTGCCACCGTTGTGAAGGGAATCGTGCTAGTTGTTAAATTAGTCAAACGATCGTGAGGTGAATTCCGGCTTCCCGATTGACTTGGCTTGTCAGAAACTCACAAAAGGGGATCACGTGGTGCCCCCGGGACGTTGCGACGGTCATAAATATGATGCCAAGTGTTGGATTTTTGATCGCATGACCGTGGGGATACTACAACGGTCGTTAAGTGTGAAAAACAATCCCAAGTCACGTTTTTCAGTGCCGTTGTAACTTTGAACGGTCACTAAACAAATTGTTTTATGTCGAGGACTGCTTGTAATACAAGGATGGGACACCACTAGGAAATCCGAGTGAGGTAAACAGGACAGGGACTCACCGTCTGGAGGAATCTGACCCTAAAAAGGACAGGGGTGTGTTTGTTGAAATCATCAGGAACTGAGGTCCCTTTTAGGTGGTTAGTTTGAGCTAACTTAAGTTCCTTGGAAAAAGGAAAAAGAGACCACCAGAAACTCCTAAATTTTCCTTCAGAAATTACCGGAAGCGAACATGAATTGCCAGAGGTGAAAGAACATTTAACCCCCTTCCCTTTAGATCAGCGGTTCTCAACCTGTGGGCCGTGACCCCATTTGGGGTCGAACGACCATTTCACGGGGGTCGCCAAGCACTGCAGTCCGCCATTTTTTTATTTTTATTTTTTGGTCGGCCATTTTTCCCCCTATCGCGATGCGGGCCGTTGCGCCGCGCATGTGCGATGCGCCCCGTCGTGCCGTGCATGCGCGGTGCGGGCCCGCCATTTTTTTTTTGGTCGGCCATTTTTTTCCCCTATCGCGATGCGGGCCGTCGCGCCGCGCATGCGCGGTGTGGGCCCGCCATTTTTTTTTCTGGGTCGTCCACTTTTTTTTTGGGTCGGCCATTTTTTTCCCCTATCGCGATGCGGGCCGTTGCGCTGCGCATGCGCGATGCGGGCCCGCCATTTTTTTTTTGGTCGGCCATTTTTTTTTGGGTCGGCCATTTTTTTCCCTATCGCGATGCAGGCCGTTGCGCCGTGCATGCGCAATGCGGGCCGTTGCGCCGCGCATGCGCAATGTGGGCCGTTGCGCCGTTCATGCGCGATGCGCCCCGCTGCACCACGCATGCGCGGTGCGGGCCTGCCATTTTTTTTTTGGTCGGGCATTTTTTCCCCAATCGCGATGCGGGCCGTCGCACCGCGCATGAGTGATGTGCCCCGTCGCACCGCGCATGCGCGATGCGCCCTGTTGCACGATGCGCAGCGTGACACCCCGCATCGCGCATACACCCCGTCGTGCCGCGCATGCGCAATGCGGGGTGTTGCGCCACACGTCGCGCATGCGCCCCGTCGCGCCGCACATGCGCCCTGTCGCGCTGCGCATGCGCGATGCAGGCCGGGGTCGAGCCCCGGAAAAGGTTGAGAACCGCTGCTTTAGATCAGTGTTCTTCACTAAATGAACGGTTGTAAGTCCTAGGACTAACTGTACTGACTGGGGAAGCATTTGGAAGCTAAAGCAGAATTTACAGGAATAATAACGCCCTATCAGACCAGCAAACAAATGAATCCTCTCCGGAAATCAATTAGGATAAGCCTGACCAAGATTAATTGCAACATTTTACAGCTTCTTTAAGGTAACCATCATTTTACAACCACAAAGGTGCCCAGAATTTTTACTGTTAAGTAAATCTCTGCCATCGTTAAGTTGGTCAACACGGTGGTTAAGTGAATCCAGCTTCCCGCCGTTGACTTGTACATGCCAGTTGCCAAAACGTTTGAATTTTGATCAGGTGACCAGGGGGATGCTGCAGCAGTCGTTAAGTGCGGAAAGCGGCCCTAAGTCACTTTTTCCAGTGACGCTGAAACTTCGGTTGCTAAACGAACGAGTCTAAGTGGAGGCCAACCTCTCTGGGTTAAAGAACGGTGGCTACGGAAGTCGTTGTAGCACTCACTAATGAAGGCAGAAGCTGGCCTGATCCTGCGGCAGTTCTTCCGTCTTTTGATCGCCATGGTGTCCTGCAGGAGAGAACACAGAATAACAGTGTTGGAAGGGACCTGGGAGGTCATCTAGTCCAACCCCCTGCTCAGGCAGGAAACCCTATACCATTTCAGACAAATGGCTGTCCAGTCTCTTCTTAAAAATCTCCAGTGTTGGAGCATTCACAACTTCTGGAGGCAGGTGGTTCCACTGGTTAATGGTTCTCACTGTCAGGAAGTTTCTCCTCAATTCTAAGTTGCTTCTCTCCTTGGTGAGTTTCCATCCGTTGCTTCTCGACCTGCCTTCAGGCGCTTTGAAGAATAGCTTGACTCCCTCTTCTTTGGGGCAGCCCCTGAGATACTGGAAGACTGCTATCCTGTCCCCCCTCGTCCTTCTCTTCATTAAACTAGACATACCCAATTCCAGCAACCGTTCCTTGTATGTTTCAGCCTCCAGTCCCCTGATCATCTTTGTTGCTCTTCTCTGCACTCTTTTCTAGAGCAGTGGTTCTCAACCTTTTTCAGGTTGAGACCCCACTTGCACCGCCCATGCGGGCCCATGCGCGCCGCGACCCTGACCCCGCGACGAAAAAAAAACAAAAACAAAAACAAAAAATGGCGGACTGCAACGGCCCGATCCGCGCATGCGCGGGGCGCGCGCGACGAAAAAAAATCAAAAAAATAAAAAAATATGGCGGATCGCGACGGGCCAACCCGCGCAAAAAATAATAATAAAAAAATAAAAATTAAAAAAAAACCAAAATGGCGGACCACGGTGTCCGGCAACCCCCGCGAAACGGTCGTTCGACCCCAAATGGGGTCGCGACCCATAGGTTGAGAACCGCTGTTCTAGAGTCTCAACATCTTTTTTACATCGTGGTGACCAAAACTGGAGGCCGTATTCCAAGTGTGGCCTTACCCAGGCCTTGTAAAGCAGTATTAACACTTCATGTGACCCTGATTCTATCCTTCTATTAATGCAGCCTAGGATTATGTTGGCTGTTTTTGCTGCCGCCGCACACAGCTAACTTGTATTCAAGCGGTTGTCCACTTAAATAGGAGACTACCCGGAGCCAGCCAGAGAAACATGTCGGTCACGCTTCAACTTAACGCTTAACCAGTGGAACTGCTAGCAACCTGGAATTAAGGAGAAACTTCCTGACCGCGAGGACAATTAACCAGTAGAACAGCTCGCCACCAGAAATTGTGGGCACTCCATCACTGGAGGTTTTTAAGAAGAGACTGGACAGTCGCTTGTCTGAACTGGTGTAGGTTCTCCTGCTCGAACAGGGGGCTGGACTAGAAGACCTCCGAGGTCCCTTCCAGCTCTATTCTATGTTAAAGTCTGCACGAGGGCAGGACTTGCAAAAACCGGGGATCCCGCCTGAGTTAAGTCGGAACCACTTACGATATTCGAATCCAGTTCATGGTCGTTGAACTCTTTCGGTCCCTGGTGTTGGGGTTTCCCTGGATGTTCGGGAAGGATCACGCTATCCTGACCGTCCGAAAGTCGGTGGAGATGGGTGATGTGCTGAGCCTGAGGTTGGAAAGAGGAGAGAAGGAAGATGGAGGCTATCAGCTTGGGATCACCCTGATAACCGGTCTGCAGTACCAGTGCTGGTTTAAACATGTATATACAGCAGTGGCCAAAATTGTGGAAACATTTTGGGAAACGTGTATTTTTGAGGTTTGATGGCTAATAACACCACTTTTGTTTTGGGGTAGTGCCATAAAATTATATATCAATGGGAAGATAATTTAATCAAGCACGTAATGCAGCCAAGTTTGCTCAATTATCTGTACTGTGAAACGTTATAGCCAAATAACCGGAAAAAGGAAGCACATCTTGCTTAGGTTGATCTCAGGTAGCTTTACTTCATCTGATCGTAGCCAATGAGCATTGAGTGTTTAGAGCAGCGGTTCTCAACCTTTTCCGGGGCTCGACCCCGGCCCGCATTGCGCAAAAAAAAATGGCGGGCCCGCACTGCGCATGCACGGCACGACGGGGTGCATCGCGCATGCGCGGCGCGACGGCCCGCATCGCGATAGGGAAAAAAAATGGCTGACCCCAAAAAATTTTTTTAAAATGGCGGGCCTGCAGCGCGCATGCGCGGCGCGACGGCCCGCATCGCGATAGGAAAAAAAAAATGACCGACCCCCCAAAAAATAAAAAAATGGCGGACTGTGGTGCTTGGCGACCCCCGTGAAATGGTCGTTCGACCCCAAATGGGGTCGCGACCCACAGGTTGAGAACCGCTGGTTTAGAGAGCCAATCAGGTGTCATCTTGTTTTGGCCACGAGCCAATCAGATCACAACAGGATCCAGTGATTGATGTCCTGTATTGAAGCTGAGAGGAGGACATTTGCCGATGTGTTATTGTGATCGCTATCAAGTTGGCTGGTTTTTTTTTTTTTAATGTTCTTTCATTGAGTGAGCTTGTGAAACAATAATAAAATTAAAGTCATGGTGCAAAGAGTTGACCGGTCACCCAGAAAGCGATGTAAAATAGTATTATTAAGCGAACAAGGCTACGGTTATAAAGAAATTGGAAGAAAAATGGGTGGAAACTTAACCAAAGGTGGCATTTCTACTGTACACTTTTCCCAAAAGGTTTCCACAATTTTGACCATGACTGTATAAAGTACATGGATGCCACTTCCGGAAGTCTGCTCCAGGCCTGCATCCACACAGAGAATCAGTTGTTCAGGTATTTGAATCCCACCACTCTGTGTGTGTGTGTGTGTGTGTGTGTGTGTGTGTGTGTGTGTGTGTACTATGCATATGTAGTGTGTGTACTATGCATATGTAGTCCTCGGCTTACAACAGTTTGTTTAGTGACCATTCGAAATTACAACGGCGCTGAAAAAAGTGACTTACGACCGTTTGAGTGGGGTTTTTTTTTAATTTTTTTTAAATATCTCTTGTTTGGGTTTATATTGTACTTGCTGTTTTATATATATGTTGTTCGCCGCTCCGAGTCTCCGGAGAGGAGCGGCATATAAGCCTAAATAAAAATAAAATAAAAATAAAATTTTCTACACTTCAGACCGTGGCCGCAAACCCGGGGCCATGTGATCAAAATTCGGACGCTTGGCATATTTACGGACAGTCACAGCGTCCTGGGGTCACGTGATCCCCTCTTTGCAACCTTCCGACACGCCAAGTCTATGAGGAAGCCGGATTCGCTTACCAACCGTGCTATTAACTTAAAAACGGAAGTTGATTCGCCCTGGCAAGAACGGTCGTAAACTGGGGCAAAACTCGCTTAAGCAAAAGTCTCGCTTAGCAGGAGAAACGTTCGGCTCCATTGCGGTCATAAGCCGAGGACTACCTGTATCCAGGGGTTCTGCTGCCAATACTGGAACGTCCTCCTGTCTCCCATCCAATTACCAACCAGGTCCGACGCAGCTTACTTTCCCGATTCCAAACAAAGAACAACGGGGGGGGGGGGATTTTGAAACGCTGAGGCGGCAGGCCCCAAATCGGAATTGAAGTAATGACACGGAAGTGAGGGACACGGCTCAGATCATCCTCACCAGGTTCTTGTGAGCGTAGTACAACTCCTCCAGAAGTTCCTCCACAATGGTGTTGGTGAGATACGTCACCACGGAGAGCTTCACTTCACTAGGGAAGAATTCAGGTTGAAGAACATCAGAGGGTGAATAACAAAACAAGAGAATCCAAAGATCTGGAAGGGACCTTGGAGGTCTTCTAGTCCAACCCCCTGCTCAAGCAGGAGACCCTATACCAGGGGTAGGCAACCTTCGTTCTTTTATGACTCGTGGACTTCAACTCCCAGAATTCCTGAGCCAGCATGGGGGAACTATGGCCCCCTCATGACTGGTGGACTTCAACTCCCAGAATTCCTGAGCCAGCATGGCTCAGCTTGGAAACCTCTCCCTTTCCCCTCAGCGTGGCTGGCTCAGGAATTCTGGGAGTTGAAGTCCATGAGTCATAAAAGGTTACCTACCACTGCTTTAAGAGGTCTGGACTTCAACTCCCAGAATTCCCAAGCCAGTATGAGGGAAACTTCGGCTCCTTCATGACTGATGGACTTCAACTCCCAGAATTCCTGAGCAAGCATGAGGGAAACTTCGGCCCCTTCATGACTCGTGGACTTCAAGTCCCAGAATTCCTGAGCCAGTATGAGGGAAACTTTGGCCCCTTCATGACTCGTGGACTTCAACTCCCAGAATTCCTGAGCCAGCCTGGCTCAGCTTGGAAACCTCTCCCTTTCCCCTCAGCGTGGCTGGCTCAGGAATTCTGGGAGTTGAAGTCCCCGAGTCATAAAAGAGCCAAGGTGGCCTACCCCTGCCCTATACCTTTTCTGACAAATGGCTGCCCAATCTCTTCTTAAAAACCTCCAGTCTTGGAGCACCCACAGTTTCTGGAGGCAGGTCGTTCCACTGGTTAATTGTTCTCACCGTCAGGAAATTTCTCCTTAGTTCTAGGTTCCTTCTCTCCTTGATCAATTTCCATCCATATTATTTCTTGTCTTGCCTTCTGGTGCTTCGGACAATAGGTGGAAGGCTATTGGATATTGGAAGGCTGCGATCATGCCTCCCTTAAACCTTCTTGAAATACCCTGCTTGTTTTCTGATGCTCACATGGTTGTTTCCTTGATCTGGAACCCGCCTCCACCGCTGATATAGTTGCCATAGCAACAGCACTTAGACCAGTGGTTCTCAACCTTTTCCGGGGCTCGACCCCGGCCCGCATCGCGCATGCACGGCGCCCTGCATCGCAAATGGGAAAAAAATGGCAGACCAAAATAAAAAATAAAAAAATGGCCGACCCAAAAAAAATGGCCGACCAAAAAAAAAATGGCGGGCCCGCGTCGCGCATGCGCGGCGCGACGGCCCGCATCGCAAAGGGGAAAAAATGGCGGACCAATAAAAAATGGCCAACCAAAAAAAATAATAATGGCGGAATGCAGTGTTTGGCGACCCCCGTGAAATGGTCGTTCGACCCCAAATGGGGTCGCGACCCACAGGTTGAGAACCGCTGACTTAGACATATACCGTTTCAGAGTGCTTTATAGCCCTCTCTGAACAGGTTAGAGTCAGCCTATTGACCCCTCAACAATCTCTCCGCCTTTCGTAAACTACTAAAGACCCATCTCTGCCGGCAGGCCTGGGGCGGTTGAAATCTTGCCCCTAGCCAGTGTATGTCTGTGTGTATGTTTGCTGAATGAATGGTTCTTAATTTAGGGGTTCTTCTTTTTATATATTTATTTTTATAAATGTACTATTTAGTTTGTATTGGATTTCTATTTATGCTGTAAGCCGCCCTGAGTTCCCGGAATAGGGCGGCATAGAAATTTAATAAATAATAATAATAATAATAATAATAATAATAATAATAATAATCTGGGTCCTCGTTTTACTGACCTCGGAAGGATGGAAAGCTGAGTCAACCTTGAGCTGGTCAGAATCGAACTCCTGGCAGTCAGCAGAGTTAGCCTACACTTCTGCATTCTAACCACTGGGAGGGAGGGAGGGAGGGAGGGAGGGAGGGAGGGAGGGAGGAAGGAAGGACACACTTGGAATATGGCATCCACTCTTGGTCACCATGATGTAAAAAAGATGTTGAGACTCTAAAAAGAGTGCAGAGAAGAGCAACAAAGAGGATTAGGGGACTGGAGGCTAAAACATACAAGGAACGGTTGCTGGAATTGAGTATGTCTAGTTTAATGAAGAGAAGGACGAAGGAGGACATGATAGCAGTGTTCCAATATCTCAGGGGCTGCCCCAAAGAAGAGGGAGTCAAGCTATTCTCCAAAATGCCTGGACAAGAATTAACGGATGGAAACTAACCAAGGAGAGAAGCAACCTAGAACTGAGGAGAAACCTCCTGACAGTTAGAATAATTAACCAGTGGAACAACCTGCCTCCAGAAGAGGTGAATGCTCCACAGCTGTTGCCCACCCCCCACCCCCAACAATCTGGATCCTCATTTTATGATCTTGGAAGGATGGAAGGCTGAGTCAACCTTGAGCCGATGAGAATTGAGCTCCTGGCAGTCGGCAGAATTCGCCTGCAATTCTGCATTCTAACCACAGTGACACCATGGCTCTTATAAGCCTTCCCTACACCCCCCTTTTTTTTTAAATCTACACCCCAATTCTTACTTGAGCTTGTTCTGGATGTCCTGTCCAGCTTGTTCCAGCAAAGCCCCTCGGATAAAGTTTCGGGGCAGGCTGATATGCTCGGAAACAGCTGCCAACATCTTGTGATGTTCTTCAGCGGCCTGGACGGCATGTGGACACAACTCCTGGGTTAGATCAACCATGGATTCCAAGATCATCTGGCAGAAAGAGAAACCACGAATCAAGGTGGTCGGAAGAGGGCGAGCAAGGAAATCGAGAGGGTCATCTGGAGTTCTTCACACCCACCAAAGATGCTCTTGATTTGGACACTCAAATTCCCAAGACCTAACATCCTAGGATTTCCCATCAGGAGGACCTGTCACCATAAATAGCATGAACGTGTGAAAGGTGATTGTGGTGTCTTCTTCACCTGCAGTTCCTTGTCGACGGCTTTGGCCACTTCGTTGGCCATGGACTCCAGGCGGTGCCGCACGGGCCCATCGCTGGCCAAGAGGTGCCCAAGTTCGTATAGGCTGGGAAAGAGCTGGAGGAAAGAGGAAACAATGATTAAGAGTAGAGGTCCTCAAACTTGGCATCTTCAAGAAGGGTAGACCTCAACTTCAAGAAATCCCCAGCCATCTCTGTTGGCTGGGGAATTCTGGGAGTTGAAGTCCACCCATCTTAAGTTGAAGTCTATCCTTCTTAAACTCGGTCCATCCTTCTGAAACCTGGTCCATCCTTCTGAAACTTAAACTTGAAGTTTAAACTTCTGAAATTTGGCCTATTTTTGTTAACAATGAAGTCCACCCTTAAACTTCGTCCACCCTTCTTAAACATGAAGTCCACTCTTCCTAAATTTGAACTCCCACCCTTCTTAAACATGGTCCACTCTTCTTAAACCTGGACTCCATCTTTCTTAAAATTGAAATCTATCCTTCTTAAAATTGAAGTCCACTCTTCTTAAACTTGACGTCTACCCTTCTAGAACTTGGTCCACCTTTCTTAAAATTGAATATCTTTCTTAAACTTGAAGTCTATCCTTCTTAAACTTGGCCCGCCCTTCTTAAAATTGAACTCCACCTTTCTTAAACTTGAAGTCTACCCTTCTTAAAGTTGTTGAGGTTGAGAAACCCTGCTTAAGAGGAACAAGGTTTCAGGGATGATTCGGCCATTTTTCCTTGATGACAACAGTCTCATTGGAAGACCTAAAAAGGCCAGGTAGGTTGAGGAAGATCTACCTCTACAGTTGGTGAGAGTCAACACCAACTGGATGCTATTTTAATCGGCCAATCAATCCACCAACCAAACAATATCCCCCTCCCCTATTCGTGGGATCCGAGAATGGACCACCCTATGAATTCTGGGAGATGAAGTCCACCACGTCTGAAATCACCAGATTATAGAATAAGACAGCGGTTCTCAACCTATGGGTCGCAACCCCATTTGGGGTCGAACGACCGTTTCGCGGGGGTCGCCGGACACCGCGGTCCGCCATTTTTTTTGTTTTTTTTGTTGTTGTTTTTTCGTCGCGCACGCGCCATGCATGCGCGGATCGGCCCGTCACGGTCTGCCATTTTGTTTTTTTGTTTTTTTTTATCGCGCATGCGCCACGCATGCACAGATCGGCCCGTCGCGCGCGCGCCCAGGTCGGGGTCGCGGCGCGCATGGGTGGCGCAAGTGGGGTCTCAACCTGAAAAAGGTTGAGAACCACTGGAATAAGAGTTGGAAGGGACTTTGGAGGCCTTCTAGTCCAACCCCCTGCTCACGCTGGAGACCCTATGCTATTTCAGACCAACGCTATCCAATCTCTTCTTAAGATCGGTCGTTAAGTACGAGGAATGGTTTGAAGTTACTTTTTTTTCAGTACTGTTGTAAATTCGTTGTAAACTAATGCTTGTAAATCAAGAACTATCCGCCTAAGGAAAATGGTTTATCTTACCGCTCTGGAATTCTTGGCTTCTTTCATCAACTTCCGGGCATAAAGGACTTCCTCCTGGACAGAATCCTGCACGGAGCACGTTCGCAGGACCCGTAATTCCTCCTGAACCCGCACACAAAGCCGGCTCATCATCTAGCGACGGACAGATAGGAGAATGTTAAATCTCACCACCCTGGACCTGAAAATCCTCTGATGAAGTCTGTCCCCATGAATGCCATCGGAGATCTCGGAGACTTTCGGGCCACCCCGAGCTCCCCCCGCTCCTGCGTCCCCCTTGGTCACGTCTGCAAAGGCCCCGTGAGGTTAAGGATGGGCGGGAGAAGGAGGTCCAGGGAGATGGGAACGTTTACTTGCTCGGCGCTATGGGTGACGATTCCTTGGTGGAGACGGAAAGCTTGGTCCCGAGAGACCTTTGAAGAGTGGTTGTTCCGCAACAGACACCACTGGATCTGAGAAGGGAGGAGAGAAATTAGAACAGAACAGAGTAATAATGGACAGAATACAGAGTAGAGTAGAGTAGAGTAGAGTAGAGTAGAGTAGAGCAGAATAATAATGGATAGGATAGGGTAGAACAGAACAGAACAGAACAGAGTAGAGTAGAGTAGAGTAGAGTAGAGTAGAGTAGAGTAGAGTAGAGTAGAGTAGAGTAGAGTAGAGTAGAGTAGAGTAGAGTAGAGCAGAATAATAATGGATAGGATAGGGTAGAACAGAACAGAACAGAACAGAACAGAGTAGAGTAGAGTAGAGTAGAGTAGAGTAGAGTAGAGTAGAGTAGAGTAGAGTAGAGTAGAGTAGAGTAGAGTAGAGTAGAGTAGAGCAGAGTAATAATGGATAGGATAGGGTAGAACAGAACAGAACAGAACAGAGTAGAGTAGAGTAGAGTAGAGTAGAGTAGAGTAGAGTAGAGTAGAGTAGAGTAGAGTAGAGTAGAGTAGAGTAGAGTAGAGTAGAGCAGAATAATAATGGATAGGATAGGGTAGAACAGAACAGAACAGAACAGAGTAGAGTAGAGTAGAGTAGAGTAGAGTAGAGTAGAGTAGAGTAGAGTAGAGTAGAGTAGAGTAGAGTAGAGTAGAGTAGAGCAGAATAATAATGGATAGGATAGGGTAGAACAGAACAGAACAGAACAGAGTAGAGTAGAGTAGAGTAGAGTAGAGTAGAGTAGAGTAGAGTAGAGTAGAGTAGAGTAGAGTAGAGTAGAGTAGAGTAGAGTAGAGTAGAGTAGAGCAGAATAATAATGGATAGGATAGGGTAGAACAGAACAGAACAGAACAGAACAGAACAGAACAGAGTAGAGTAGAGTAGAGTAGAGTAGAGTAGAGTAGAGTAGAGTAGAGCAGAATAATAATGGATAGGATAGGGTAGAACAGAACAGAACAGAGTAGAGTAGAGTAGAGTAGAGTAGAGTAGAGTAGAGTAGAGTAGAGTAGAGTAGAGCAGAGTAATAATGGATAGGATAGGGTAGAACAGAACAGAACAGAACAGAGTAGAGTAGAGTAGAGTAGAGTAGAGTAGAGTAGAGTAGAGTAGAGTAGAGTAGAGCAGAATAATAATGGATAGGATAGGGTAGAACAGAACAGAACAGAGTAGAGTAGAGTAGAGTAGAGTAGAGTAGAGTAGAGTAGAGTAGAGTAGAGTAGAGTAGAGTAGAGTAGAGTAGAGTAGAGCAGAATAATAATGGATAGGATAGGGTAGAACAGAACAGAACAGAACAGAACAGAGTAGAGTAGAGTAGAGTAGAGTAGAGTAGAGTAGAGTAATAATGGATAGAATAAAATAGAATACAGAATAGAGTAGAGAAGAATAATAAATAGAATAGAATAGAATAGAATTACAGAATACAATAGAATTACAGAATAGAATTACAGAATAGAATAGAATAGAATTACAGAATAGAATTATAGAATAGAATAGAATAGAATTACAGAATAGAATAGAATTACAGAATAGAATTACAGAATAGAATAGAATAGAATTACAGAATAGAATTATAGAATAGAATAGAATAGAATTACAGAATACAATAGAATTACAGAATAGAATTACAGAATAGAATAGAATAGAATTACAGAATAGAATTATAGAATAGAATAGAATAGAATAGAATTACAGAATAGAATAGAATTACAGAATAGAATTACAGAATAGAATAGAATAGAATTACAGAATAGAATTATAGAATAGAATAGAATTACAGAATAGAATAGAATTACAGAATAGAATTACAGAATAGAATAGAATAGAATTACAGAATAGAATTATAGAATAGAATAGAATAGAATAGAATAGAATAGAATAGAATAGGAGTTGGAAGGGACCATGGAGGTCATCTAGTCCAACCCCCTGCTCAGCCAGGAAACCCTATACCATTCCAGGCAAGGGGCTGTCCAGTCTCTTCTTAAAAACCTACAGTGTTGGAGCATTCACCGCTTCTGGAGGCAGGTTGTTCCACTGGTTAATTAATAATGCCAGATCGCTGGGCATGGACTCACCTTTTGCCAGATCTCGTCCGTCCTGTCGGGGGCATTGCGGTAGGCCGTGGTGATGTCACTCATGGGCAAAGCCATAAACTTGAGCGTGTAGTTGCTGAAAAAGAACACAGTCTGAAAAATCTGTCCCAAAGATGGAGGTTTTTAAGAAAAGACTGGACAGCCATCTATCTGCTTGAAGAGGGGGTTGGGCTAGAAGACCTCCAAGGTCCCTTCCAGCTCTATTCTGATCGATTGATTCTCTCTCCAGGTGGACCTTCCTGCTCACTCACTTCTCCAAGGCCCGGGCGATGTCTTGGAAGCCTTGGGCGGTGGTCCCGTTCCTGTCCCAAGAAATGCTCCTACAAAGGAGAAAGACAGCCTGGTTTAGTGGTGACCCTTTGAGAGATGAATGCAATGAAATTTCATTTTAATGTATGCCGATTCAAAGTGACAATAAAGTTGGTCTATTCTGTTCTGTTCTGTTCTATTCCATTCCATATATTGTTCCGTTCCGTTCCGTTCCGTTCCGTTCCGTTCCGTTCCGTTCCATTCCATTCCATTCTAATTCTATTCTATTCTATTCTATTCTATTCTATTCTATTCTATTCTATTCTATTCTATTCTATTCTATTCTATTCTATTCTATTCTATTCTATTCCATTCCATTCCATTCCATTCCATTCTATTCCCATTCCATTCTTATTTCTTATTCTATTCCATTCCATTCCATTCCATGCCTCAGTTGTGTCCTCTCATCACCAGCCTCCATCTTTGGGGCTTCAGTCCACGGGCATTGACCTAACTCTCCGAAGTTCTCCGGGTCTTCCGAATCTACCTGAGTGTGCTGTTGATCTGCAGAGCTTTGGACAACATCTTGGCCCCGAGATCTTCCATGCTGTTCCCGCTCAGGTCCACTTTGGTTAAGCAGGTGTTGCTCCCCAGAGCATTGATCAGGATGCTGCAGCGGCTTTTCAGCCGGGAATCGGCCACCGAGAAAGACTGTAAGGACTTTTGGGGGGAGGAGAGAAAGAGAGAGAGGAGGAGGAGGAGAAAAGGGGGGAGGCTGAGAACCAATTTGAATCCCCTAAAAAAAAAGAAATTCTACCCCTTCCCTTCACCCCAGAGACAATCACCACCAGAACCGCCTTCAATTGTTTGCTAGGAACAATTCAGAAGCCTTGTACTTCCCTGAAAATAAGATCCAACTGGAAAATAAGCCCTAGCATGATATAATAATAATAATAATAATAATAATAATAATAATAATAATAATAATAATAATAATAATAATAATAATGATGATGATGATGATGATAAGTGGCTTTACTAGGAACGGCTTCCATCCTGCGACGATATCTGTAATACCATCAAACATCCATATCTGCCTATCCCAGGTCCTTGGGAAGGACTCAATAGGTAGACAAAATGCCAAATCCAGTCTGAACATCTGGCTGACTGTGCGATGGTCCATAATAATAATAATGGCTAAGAGCAGGAAAGTTGAAGAAAGAGACCGAGGGACTAATTCTGGCTGCACAAGACCCAGCCTTAAGAACAAAGGCACACAAAGTCAAAATTGAGAAGACAGCAACAGACAGTAAGTGCCGCCTAGGCAAAGAAGCGGAAGAAACAGTGGACCACCTGGTAAGCTGCTGCAAGAAAATCGCACAGACTGACTACAAGCAGCGGCACGACAAAGTAGCAACAATGGTGCATTGGAAGATCTGCAAGAAATATCATTTGCCTGCAAGCCAGAACTGGTGGGATCATAAAATAGAGAAAGTCATAGAAAATGATAAAAGTTCAACTGCTCTGGAACTTCAGAATTCAAGCAGACAAGCCCCTGCAACATAACACCCCGGACATAACAATTGTCGATAAGAAAGACAAAAAAGTCTGGATGGTGGACGTGGCAGTGCCTGGAGACAGCAGAATAGACGAGAAAGAACTGGAGGAGATCACAAAATACAAAGACCTACACATAGAAATAGAAAGACGGTGCCAAAGGCAAGCAAAGGTAGCACCAATAGTCATAGGTGCCTTGGGTGCAATCCCAAAACATCTGGAGCACCACTTGGACACCCTCATCAGCATTGACAAATTCGCCATTAGTCAATTGCAAAAGGCAGCCTTACTAGGAACTGCTTCCATCCTGCGACGATATCTGTAATACCATCAAACATCCACATCTGCCTATCCCAGGTCCTGGGTAAGGACTCGATAGGTAGACAAAAGTACCAAATCCAGTCTGAACATCTGGCTGACTGTGCGATGGTCCATCATCATCATCATCATCATCATCATCATCACCATCATAAGTTGGAAGGGACCTTGGAGGTCATCTAGTCCAACCCCCTGCTCAGGCAGGAAACCCTATACCATTTCGAACAAACGGCTGTCCAGTCTCTTCATAAAAACTTCCAGTGTCTGAGCATTCACCGCTTCTGGAGGCAGGTTGTTCCACTGGTTAATTTTTCCAGGATGCTTGTAATGTCAGCCCCACCCCGAAAATAAGCCCCAGTTAAGATCGTCAGCCAGACGGACACATTGCAACGCACGACCGATGTATTGAATGATAAAATGCTAATTTTCATATCTCATTAAATATAAATAAATGATATTCTTGACGTTACTTCTTTGAATAAACGTAGTTTGTTGCAGGTGGGGAAAAAAAATAAAAAGCATCACTTGAAAATAAGCCCTAATGGGTCTTTTGGTGCAAAAAGTAATACATAAGACCCGGCTTTATTTTGGGGGAAATAACGGTAATAGTAATAATCAATAATTCTACAGAAATATGCTTCGCACAGCCAAGAACTTACGCAGTCTTCTTCTTGGATAAACTGCACTATCTTCTGGAGAATTTCTTCCAGAGTCCTGGCATAAAAAGATTTAAAAAATGCATTTATCAACATTACATCGTCTTCAATATCCCCGTCGTCTTTCTCCTCATGTTCGGAGCTGGGAACGAATTGCGCTCATTACAAGGCACTACTCCAGTTACGTCCTGTCATCATGGGAGATGCTGCAACGGTTGCTAAGTGTGAAAATGGGCACAAGTCACGTTTTTCAGTGCCGTTGTAACTTTGAACAGTCACTAAACAAATTGTTTTAAGTCGAGGACTGCTTGTAATACGAGGATGGGACACCACTAGGAAATCCTAGTGAGGTAAACGAGATGGGGACTCACAGTCTGGAGGAATCTGACCCTAAAAAGGACAGGGGTGTAATCACCAGGAACTGAGGTCCCTTTTAGGTGGTTAGTTTTAGCTACTTTTAGTTCCTTGGAAAAAAGGAAAAAGAGACCACCAGAAACTCCTAAATTTTCCCTCAGAAATTACCGGAAGAGAACATGAATTGCCAGAGGTGAAAGAGCATTTAACCCCCTTCCCTTTAGATCAGTGTTCTTCAACCTCAACGACTTTAAGATATGTGGACTTCAACTCCCAAAATTCCCAGCTTTGCTGGCTGGGGGATTCTGGGAGTTGAAGTCCAGATGTCTTATAAAATTGTTGAGGTTGTGAAACACTGCTTTAATAGCTGGTTTGTTACAAATTAGATCAGGGGTCCTAAAAGGGCCACGTTTGAAGACTCTTGCTTGTGGACTTCAACTACCAGAATTCCTCAGCCAAGCACGCTGACCCCTGAATTAGATCTTAGCGTCGCTGGGTGCAGAAAAATGGCGCCTACTCCACGCAAACGCTCACCGGGATTTGACGTTGAAATTCTTTCCGAGCCAGAGATGTTTCAAAGATTTGTTCTTACTCAGCGCTGGGAGCAAGGTGATGAAATCCGTGTCGAAACCTGAGGGAACGAGAAAATAGCAAACCGATCATGTCGGGAAGAACATTGTTTCTTTCCTTGCAGTTTCTTTCTGCTGTGTGATTTTTGCCTCTGCAAGGGAAGGTAATAAGTAATAATAAGAATAAGAATAAGAAGAAGAAGAAGATTCTATTCTATATTTTCTATTCCATTCCATTCCATATTTTCTATTCTATTCTATTCTATTCTATTCCATTCCATTCCATTCCATTCCATATTTTCTATTCTATTCTATTCTATTCTATTCTTATTCCATTCCATATTTTCTATTCTATTCTATTCTATTCTATTCTATTCTATTCTTATTCCATTCCATATTTTCTATTCTATTCTATTCTATTCTATTCTATTCTATTCTATTCTATTCTATTCTATTCTATTCTATTCTATTCTATTCTATTCTATTCCATTCCATTCCATATTTTCTATTCTATTCTATTCTATTCTTATTCTTATTCCATTCCATTCCATATTTTCTATTCTATTCTATTCTATTCTATTCTATTCTATTCTAATTCTATTCTATTCTATTCTTATTCCATTCCATATTTTCTATTCTATTCTATTCTATTCTATTCTATTCTATTCTATTCTATTCTATTCTATTCTATTCTTATTCCATTCCATATTTTCTATTCTATTCTATTCTATTCTATTCTATTCTATTCTATTCTATTCTATTCTATTCTATTCTATTCCATTCCATATTTTCTATTCTATTCCATTCCATATTTTCTATTCTATTCTATTCTATTCTATTCTATTCTATTCTGTTCTGTTCTGTTCTGTTCTGTTCTGTTCTGTTCTGTTCTGTTCTGTTCTGTTCTGTTCTGTTCTGTTCTGTTCTGTTCTGTTCCGTTCCATTCCAATCCATTCCATTCCATTCCATTTATTCTATTCTATTCTATTCTATTCTATTCTATTCTATTCTATTCTATTCTATTCTATTCTATTCTATTCCATTCCATATTTTCTATTCTATTCTATTCTAACAATTAATAATAATAATAATAATAATAATAAAGTTGGAAGGGACCTTGAAGGTCATCTAGTCCAACCCTCTGCTTAGGCAGGAGACCCTATACCATTTCAGACAAATGGCCGTCCAGTCTCTTTTTTTTCTTTCTTTATCATTTATTTATTTATTATTTATTTATTTAAATCACATTTATATGTCGCCCCTCTCCAAAGACCCGGGGCGGCTCACAACAAAAATACTACAATAATTTTAAAATTAACACGTTCATACCACACACAAACTCAATCAATTCACATGCACTGATGGCAGGAACAATCTTAGGGCCGAGGGGCAGAGCGCAGCTCACATGCCCCAAGCCTGTCAGCATAGATGTGTCTTCAATCCTTTCCGGAAGGCTAGGAGGGAGGAAGCAGTACGAAACTTCCAGTGTTGGGGCATTCACCGCTTCTGGAGGCAGGTTGTTCCACTGGTTAATTGTTCTCACTGTCAGGAACTTTCTCCTTAGTTTTAGGTTGATTCTATTCCATTCCATTCCATTCTTATTTCTTATTCTGTTCTGTTCTATTTGATGCATGCCTCACTTAAGGACTGTGCCACTTAATACAGGCAAGTCCTCGACTTACAACAGTTTCATTTAGTGACTATTTGAAGTCACAACAGCATTGGAAAACAAATGACTTGGGCCCATTTTTCAAAATTCGGACGCTTGGAACTAGCGTGACTTGTGTCCCGGCGGGGTCACGCGATCTCCTTGAGTGACTTTCCGACAAGCAAAGTCAATGGGGAAGCCGGACTAACTGAACAACTGTGGCGACTCCCTTAATGACCGTTTTTCATACTTACAACGCATTGCAGCCTCCCCACGCTTACGACGGTGGTAGTGTCTGGGGAGGCTCACGCGATCCCCTTTGGCCACCTTCCGACAAGCCAAGTCAGCAGGGAAGCCGGATTCACTTAACAACCGCGTGACTCGCTTAATGACGGTGACTCGAAAGGCCATAAAGCGGGGCAAAAACCTCACTTGACAAATGCCTCGCTTGGCGGCAGAAATTTCGGGCTCCGTCGTGGTCGTTAAGTCGAGGACTTGCCGGTAAATGAACTTTCCCATTCCGAATTGGGTCGTTAAGTCGAGGGCTCCGCATAATCCCCCTGCATGTTGTAACTAGACGGTTGGACCCTGGAGAACGGCGTCATTCCCTGGTTCTACCCTTCCTTCCTCAGAAGGTACGTCCAAAGCGAATTTCCGACTCACCGTTATCCGAAATATTGAGACCGCTCAAGGCGCCGATCCCGGGGATTTGTTCTTGAAGCACTTGAGCTCCCGGAGAACGTAGCTAGGATAGGAGGGCCAAAATAAAAGAGGATTTATTTATTTCCCGTGCGGCACCTTCACATCCTATTTCAGTAAAAAAAAAAAAAAAGAAAAAAAAACAGAAAAGGGAACACGGGGTTAAAGGACCAGACGCAGACAGAACGTAAAACCGGAAACCTTAACCGGAAGATTACAAACCGATATCGGTTTTTGCTGTGGTGGTTAAAGAAATCAAGCTGGCCAGAGTCACTTTGGGTCAGGAAATGAGGGCATATTAACTTCCTTCCTTCCTTCCTCCTTCTCTCCCTTCTCTCCCTTCTCTCCCTCCCTCCCTCCTGTCCTTTTCCTCCCTTCCTTCTTTCCTTCCTCCCTCCCTCCTTCCTTCTTCCCTTCCTCCCTCCCTCCCTCCTTCCTTCTTCCCTTCTCTCCTCCCTCCCTCTCTCCCTCCCTTCCTTCCTTCTTTCCTCCCTCCCTCCCTTCTTTCTTTCCTCCTTCCTTCCTTCTCTCCCTCCCTCCCTTTCTTCTTTCCTTCTCTCACTACCTCCCTCTCCCTTCCTCCTTCCCTCCCTCCCCCTCTCCCTTTGTTCCTTCTTTCCTTCCTTCTCTCCCTCCCTTCCTCCCTCCTTCCTTCCTCCCTGCTGTCCCTCCCTCCCTTCCTTCCTCCTTCCTCCTTCCTTCCTCCCTGCTATCCCTCCCTCCCTCCCTTCCTTCTTTCCTCCCTCCCTCCCTTCTTTCTTTCCTCCTTCCTTCCTTCTCTCCCTCCCTCCCTTTCTTCTTTCCTTCTCTCACTACCTCCCTCTCCCTTCCTCCTTCCCTCCCTCCCCCTCTCCCTTCCTTCTTCCTTTGTTCCTTCTTTCCTTCCTTCTCTCCTTCCCTTCCTTCCTCCCTGCTGTCCCTTCCTCCCTCCCTTCCATCCTTCCTCCCTGCTGTCCCTCCCTCCTTCCTCCTTCCTTCCATCCTCCCAGCTGTCCCTCCCTCCCTCCCTTCTTTCCTCCCTCCCTCCCTTCTTTCCTCCCTCCCTCCCTTCCACCCTTCTCTCCCTCCCTCCCTCCTTCCTTTCTTCCTTCTCTCCCTCCCTCCCTCCCTTCTTTCTTTCCTTCTCAACTCCCTCCCTCTCCCTTGCTCCCTTCCTCCCTCCCTTTACTCCCTCCCTCCCTCCCTCCCTCCCTTCTTTCCTCCCTCCCTCCCTCCCTCCCTTCCACCCTTCTCTCCCTCCCTCCCTCCTTCCTTTCTTCCTTCTCCCCCTCCCTCCCTCACTTCTTTCTTTCCTTCTCAACTCCCTCCCTCTCCCTTGCTCCCTTCCTCCCTCCCTTTACTCCCTCCCTCCCTCCCTTCTTTCCTCCCTCCCTCCCTCCCTCCCTCCCTTCCACCCTTCTCTCCCTCCCTCCCTCCTTCCTTTCTTCCTTCTCCCCCTCCCTCCCTCACTTCTTTCTTTCCTTCTCAACTCCCTCCCTCTCCCTTGCTCCCTTCCTCCCTCCCTTTACTCCCTCCCTCCCTCCCTTCTTTCCTCCCTCCCTCCCTCCCTCCCTCCCTTCCACCCTTCTCTCCCTCCCTCCCTCCTTCCTTTCTTCCTTCTCCCCCTCCCTCCCTCACTTCTTTCTTTCCTTCTCAACTCCCTCCCTCTCCCTTGCTCCCTCCCTCCCTTTACTCCCTCCCTCCCTCCCTTCTTTCCTCCCTCCCTCCCTCCCTCCCTCCCTTCCACCCTTCTCTCCCTCCCTCCCTCCTTCCTTTCTTCCTTCTCCCCCTCCCTCCCTCACTTCTTTCTTTCCTTCTCAACTCCCTCCCTCTCCCTTGCTCCCTTCCTCCCTCCCTTTACTCCCTCCCTCCCTCCCTTCTTTCCTCCCTCCCTCCCTCCCTCCCTCCCTATCTCCCCCCCTTTCTCCCTTTATCTGTCCAATTGATTGGCCACCCATCTTACAATATTAAAAAAAAAATCAAATGATAGAAATGAAATAAGGGAAGTCCTCGACTTACGATCACAACTGAGGCTCAAATTTCTGTCGCCAAGCAAGACATTTGTCACTAAGTGAGAATTTTGCCCCATTTTATGACCTTTCTTGCCTCCAAACTGAGTCCCAGCAGTTGTTAAATTAGTAACACCGTTGTTAAGTGAAACAATGACACTTTTTTACGTGCGGAAAAACTGGTCACAAGTCACTTTCTTTTCAGTGCCGTTGTAACTTTGAAGGTCACCGAACAAACCGTTGTAAGTCGAGGACTTTACCTGTACTACAATTCATAAACAAATCACGGCGGTCATTAAGTGAGACATCACGTGACCGCAACTTGGGACCTTCCCTGACTGCTTCCCCGCGGTCACTACTTGTGGGAAGCCAGTGGGGAAACTCACAAACGGGAACGACACGACGTCAGGAGGCTGCAACTGTCACACGTGTGACGCGGTCGCCGCCTGCATGCACGCGACGGCGTTTGTAGCGCAAGGACCAGCGGTCAGTTGCTTTCCTCAGCGCCAAACGGCTGCTAAACGAGCGGCCGCATCTTGAGGACTAGCAGCATATGCAGACCAATTATATTTGCCCAAAGGAGAGCGGTGAAGGGGCGAAGCCGTTTATTTGAGCGTGGAAGCGCTCAGGGGCTGATCGTGGGGCAGATGTGCAAAAAAAGAAAAAAAAAGGTTTACAGGAGCAGTTCTCAACCTTTTCTGGGGCTCGACCCCGGCCCACGCTGCGCTTGCGTGGCGCGATGGGCGCATCGCGCATGCGCGGCGTGACGGCCCGCATCGCAAAGGGGAAAAAAAATGGCCGACCCAAAAAAAATGGCCGACCAAAAAAAAATGACGGGCCCGTGTCGTGCATGCGCGACGCGACGGCGCACATCGCAAAGGGGAAAAAAAATGTCGGACCCAAAAAAAAAATTAACAAAAAAATGGCCGACCCAAAAAAAAATATGGCCGACCCAAAAAAAATGGCGGGCCCGCATCACGCATTCACGGCGCGACGGCCCGCATCGCAAAGGGGAAAAAAATGGCGGACCAAAAAAAATGGCCGACCCAAAAAAAAATGGCGGGCCCGCATCACGCATGCACGGCGCGACGGCCCGCATCGCAAAGGGGAAAAAAATGGCCGACCAAAAAAAATGGCGGGCCCGCATCACGTATGCGTGGCGCGACGGCCCGCATCGCAAAGGGGAAAAAAATGGCCGACCAAAAAAAAATGGCCGACCAAAAAAAAAATGGCGGGCCCGCATCACGTATGCGTAGCGCGACGGCCCACATCGCAAAGGGGAAAAAAATGGCCGACCAAAAAAAAATGGCCGACCAAAAAAAATGGCCGACCAAAAAAAAAATGGCGGACTGCGGTGTTTGGCGACCCCCGTGAAATGGTTGTTCGACCCCAAATGGGGTTGCGACCCACAGGTTGAGAACCGCTGGTTTACACGCTGGATAATTCCTCACACATCTTAAATTTTACCTCACATCCGCTCAGATCCAGGTGCAGCTCGCTGAGGTGGGTGTTGGCGGACAAACCTTGCATGAGAGACCTGTGGGGAGGGAGCAAACTCGGATTATTGTGGTTTTCCAGGTTTCTGCCATGTACCTTCCCTCTTGAGGCTTCGAAAAGGGAAGGACTGGGGCAACAGAGGGGGCCTACCAAACCTCCCGATATTTATAAATGGGATGAGCTTAAAAAGCGACAACACAAACTAACGTACAATGTGAGGTACGGGGTGAAGTTGTTACTCCATGAGTGCCTGCCCTTAATATATATATTAAAAAAGTCTCGGTTTTCCCCAACAAACACAGGCAACACATGCACACAGAAGAACATGTATTAGAGAGCCAGTTGGCCTAGCGGTTAAGGTAGCAGTCTAGAAGGCAGGAGGTGGTGAGTTCTAGTCCCACCTTAAGCATGAAAGCCAGCAGGGTGACTTTGGGCCAATCACCAGGTGACAGCGAGTTCTAGTCCTGCCTTAGGCATGAAAGCCGGCTGAGTGACTCTGGGCCAATCACTAGGTGACAGCGAGTTCTAGTCCTGCCTTAGGCATGAAAGCCAGCTGGGTGACTTTGGGCCAATCACCAGGAGACGGTGAGTTCTAGTCCCGCCTTAAGCATGAAAGCCAGCAGGGTGATTTTGGGCCAATCACTAGGAGACAGTGAGTTCTAGTCCTGCTTTAGCCATGAAATCCGGCTGAGTGACTTTGGGCCAATCACCAGGTGACAGCGAGTTCTAGTCCTGCCTTAGGCATGAAAGCCAGCTGAGTGACTCTGGGCCAATGACTAGGTGACAGCGAGTTCTAGTCCTGCCTTAGGCATGAAAGCCAGCTGGGTGACTTTGGGCCAATCACCAGGTGACGGCGAGTTCTAGTCCCGCCTTAAGCATGAAAGCCAGCTGGGTGACTTTGGGCCAATCACCAGGAGACGGTGAGTTCTAGTCCTGCCTTAGGCATGAAAGCCAGCTGGTATCATAGCTTTAAAGTCTTTTTTCTGCTCAACCATCTTTTCCTCTATTTTCACATCAAATTTATCTTCCAATTTATCAAACCTATCATTAAAAAAAGATATTACATCTGTTAAAGCCGACTGTAGATCTTTCACTGTGAGCATTTGTGAGGACTGTGCAGGTTCTTGAGATTCTAAAGGAGCAGACTGTGATTTGACAAGCTGTCCTGGAGAGGGCATAGCCGCCTTAGCAGCTGCCTTTTGTCTTGTAGTCATAATTGAAACAAAGAAAGAGAAACTAAAAAAAAAAAAAAAAAAAAAAAAAAAATTTTCCACTTCCGCCCTTCTCAAGTTCTTTTTAAAAAGTCCAATTATTTTATACTTTAGTAAAAAAATCAATAAATAAATCAAGTCCAAATAGTCTCTCAAACAAGTCTTGAAAAGAAAAGAAAAAAAAATTCCGTTTCAATTTCTCAGTGGAATAAACACTTTCATCTTTCACTTTCACTCAGCAGAAAAAGCAAACGCCATCTTAAAAAGGTTATATTGATTCAAAAAAGTTTGTAGATACAAAGGCAGAAACAAAGTAACAATATACTTGCAGTACTCAGAAAGCTCCTGTATCCATTCCGTCTGAATAAAGCCTTTATTATTCTTCCTGAAAGAACAGAGGCGGTCGCAACGTCTAATTCTGTCAGCCGACAGAAGCGTTTCTGAACAGGAGCTTTGCAAGAGCCTGGGGAGCACACCTTCTCTGCCCCTGAAAATTTAATCCAGGGGTCTTGGAAGGGCTCAACCCGGCTCTTAATGCTCTACTCCCCCTCTTTGCCCGAGGGGGAGTTTTTCCGCCGCAACAAACAGCTGATGAGCGCTGTTGTTGACGGCTATACTGATTCAGAGACCAGAGCCTCACATTAGAGGCTCCATCGACGAGGCGAAGCCACCGGAAGTCGCTCCTCTAATCAGGAGATGAGAGAAGATATTGTAGACGCTATTAAGAGTGTTTGGGACTATACTATTGTTGTTGAAGAGAAATTAGAGAATGCTGAGCAACATTTTGAAGAAAAATTAGAAGAAATTAGAAGCGATGTTCAAGATCAAGCTACTTTGACACAATATCATCAGATGCAGTTTGCGGTTAGAATTAGGGGATTTAGAGATGTATTAAATGAGAACCAAGAAGATTTAAGAAAAACTTTTTCTGAAGCTTTAGCAAAATTTTTGGATGATTCAGTTGAGAATGTGGCCTGGCAGATTGAACGACTGTTCAGAGTGAACTCACGCATTGCAGCACAGAGGAATTTGCCTAGAGATATTGTGATATATTTTAATACAAGAAAATATAGAAATTGGGTTCTATCTATAGCTTATAATAAACAACTGAGTGTTGCTGGTCAAGATGTACAGGTTCTGAAAGAGATACCTCCTAAGATGTTGAGATCAAGGAAAGATTACACCTTTTTGACGGAGGAGCTTAAAAGAAGAGAAATACAATATAGATGGGAGGTACCAACTGGACTTTCTTTACTTTTCAAAAATAAAAGATACCGTTTGTTTACTGTAGCTAAAGCGAAAGATTTCTTTGAGAATATATTGATGGCTGATAGATCTACCTCCCCAAAACCTAAGGGGGCAATGTTGGTTAAAGACCTAGAATTATTGCAATCTGCGGAACTTCAACAACCTCGACTAATTTCATCGGTTCTTTTGGATAAAGCAGTTGAGCAACCAGTGCAGTCAATTGATATCTTTCAACCTTTGGCACTAGACAAGCCTAAAGATCCAAGGCGTGTACGGGAACCTACTAAAGCTATTGAACAAAGAGAAAAAACACAACCAACTCAAACCAAGCAAACTGATCTGACATCTATGGAAGCCATGGGAGCAAGACCCAAGAGGCAGGAAGAAGTGGAATGGTCTTTGCAGAAGCTTTCACGTAAAGGCCATGTCAAATAAGTATTTGACGTGGAATGTTAATGGTTTAAATTCTCCACAAAAAAGGAAGAAGATATTTCATTATTTGAAGCAATGTAAAAATGATGTAATCTGTCTACAAGAAACTCACATTAGATTTTCAGACCAGAAATACTTGATTAATAATAAGCTGGGTACACACTTTGTGGCATCATCTTTAGATAAAAAAAATGGAATTGTTATTTATGTTAAAAATAATATAAAAGCTAAGTTATTAGAAGCAGATACTCAAGGTAGATTTTTAGCTATAGAAATTTTACTGGATGGGAAGAAAGTTCTCTTGATGGGTATATATGCTCCAAACCAAAAACAAGGCATGTTTTATAAATCATTACACAAAAAGTTATTAGAGTTGGACTATAGATCTTGTATTTTAATGGGAGACTGGAATGGAATCCTTGATACTGGTTTGGACAAGAAAAAGATTTCATTAGTTTCTCAATCGCGTTCAATTTTACCTAAATCTTTTTTTGATATTAAAGATGATTTTAATTTGTTTGATATTTGGAGAGAAAGACATGGTAGGGATCAAGAGTTTACTTTTTTCTCTGACAGACATCAATCATTTTCTAGAATTGATTTTATTTTAACTACTAGTGATTTTATGTTAAATTTAAAGAAAGTTAAAATTCTACCTAATGTATTGTCTGACCACAATCCAGTTATGATGGAATTAAGGTCTGGCCAATTTTTACGTAGATCCTGGAGACTTAATGAAAATCTGTTTAATTATGAAATGTAAGAGATAGATTAAATGCTTTGATTAGGCCAGAAGAAATTATTGATGCAATTAAGCAATTGAAATTGGGAAAATCTCCAGGTACTGATGGTTTTACCACGATTTATTATAGGTGTTTACAGGAGGAAATGGTGGAACATATGAGGGAGTTATTTGTGAATATACAAGAGGGTGGTCGGGTTCCACCCTCTTGGAAAACGGCTAATGTATGTTTGATTCCTAAAGAGGGTAAAGATAATGTTCAAGTAGAAAATTTTAGACCTATTTCCTTGTTGAATACGGATTATAAGATTTTTGCCAAAATTTTGGCTAATAGATTAATGACAGTTTTGACACAGAGGATTCACCCGGATCAAACTGGTTTTTTACAAGGGAGACAGATGAAAACCAATGTTAGACAACTTGTTAACATATTGGAATATTTGGATAAACATATCCAAGTACCAGCTGTTTTAATGTTTTTAGATGCAGAAAAAGCTTTTGATAGACTGAATTGGACGTTTCTGCAAAGGCTTGTGGTAAGGATGGGAATGGGGGACCAGTTTATTAATTCTATATCAGCTATATATCAGAAACAAACAGGACAGATTATAGTGAATGGACAATTAACAGATTCATTTAATATAGAAAAGGGTACTAGGCAGGGTTGTCCCTTATCCCCTTTATTGTTTGTTTTAACCTTAGAGGTACTATTGAATAGGATTAGAGCATCAGAGGAATTAAGGGGGGTACAAATTAGACAACATGATTATAGATTATGTGCCTTTGCAGACGATTTACTTGTGACGCTAACTCAGCCAATACAATCGGTTCAGAGTTTGATGGAAATTACTCAAAATTATGGAAAAGTTTCAGGTTTTAAACTAAATTTATCCAAGACAAAGATGTTGGTTAAAAATCTTGATAACAAATTAAAACAAGATTTGGAAAGAATAACGGGATGCGAGATAGTTAAAAAAGTTAAATATTTAGGAATTTATATAGAAGCTTCAAATGGTAAATTATATAAGAATAATTATGAACTTTTATGGTGTAAAGTACAAAAAGAATTGGAGAATTGGAAAAAACTACAATTATCCATGTTGGGCAGAATAGCCGCTATTAAAATGAATGTATTGCCGAAATTTTTATTTTTATTTCAAATGTTACCAATACTTAAAAAGGATGGAAATCTCGATGAATGGCAGAAAGGTATAAACAAATTCATTTGGGATGGCAAGAAACCAAGGGTTAAATTTAAAATTATTCAAGACACAAGAGAGAGAGGTGGTTTGAAAGTGCCTAATTTTAAATTATATTATTATGCAGTTCTAGTGGTTATAAGTGATTGGATTAACTTAACAAATGAAAGAATATTAAATATAGAAGGATATGGGTTAGTATATGGGTTCCACGCGTATTTAGTTTATGACAAAAAATTGGATAGGAGTTTTAAAGAACATATAATAAGAAACTCTGTCTTGCGAGTCTGGAAAAAGTATTATTATAAGTTAAATGGTAAAATTCCTTTATGGACAGTTCCCAGACACGCAATACAGAGTATAGGTATACAACAAATTCAAGACGTGGTGCCCTATGATAAACTTTTAAATAAAGAAGGGAATAGCATAGAACTGAAATCATTAGATAAATTAAGGGAGGAAGGTATAGCTCATAATTGGTTTTATCATGCACAACTTCAAGCCAGATGGCAAAAAGATGTCAAGATGGGTTTTTCTTTAAAGGATGATGAAAAATTAATTATACAAATTAGAGATCAAAGAAAGATGCATATTAAAAGAATATATGATGCTTTAATTGAAATTGATTCTGGAACTGAATTAATTAAAGACTGTATGATTAAATGGGAAGGTAACTTCGGCCACCCAATTATGATGGAAACTTGGAAAAGAATATGGGTGAAAAATGTTAAATTTACACAAGCTCAGCATCTAAGAGAAAATTTTTATAAAATGTTTTACAGATGGCATTTAGATCCCAAAAAATTATCGTCTATGTATCCAAATTTGCAACCCAAATGTTGGCGATGTGACTCTATGGACGCTACTTACTTTCACATTTGGTGGTCTTGCAAAAAAATTAAGGCTTTTTGGATAAAAATATGGTGGATTCTTCAAAATATTTTGAAAAAGCGTATTGAGTTTGTACCACAGTTGTTTTTGTTGGGTATTACAAAGGATTGTTCCACCACAGAGACTAAGTTGATTTTGAACTTGATTACTGCTGCAAGACTGTTGGTGGGACAATATTGGAAGTCATCTGAAATACCATCTATTGAAGAATGGACATTAAAAGTTACCCATCTTGTGGAGATGGCTAAGATTTCGGCATACCTGAAGAACCACTCAAATGAAACGTTTTTGATACTGGAAGAAATGGATTGATTATATGCAAAAGAAATATCAGTTGAAAGAATTAGATTTGATATATAGTTAAATAGTTTAATATAGTAGTTTAGTGAGGTTTCTTGTGTTTTTACCCTGTATTCATTCTGGGAAGTCGGGGGGGGGAGGGGGGAGGGAGATAATATATGTTAGCTTATGTTTCTCAACTGTAGTTGGGGACTTAGGGATTAGATAATTTTTGTAGGATGCTCGGTAGAATTGTAGCTAGTGTTTTGGATGGCGAGGAGGAGGAGCGAAAATACAAGAGGAGTGGGCTGGTGGAGGGTGTTCTGGAGGGGGGTTCTGAGCAGTTCTTTGTATTGTTTATTTTTATTATGTAATTTGTTTGTTTTCAGTTGAGTTAATAGGTTACTATGTTATAATTGTTAAAAGTTTTTTATAAAAAATTTTAATAAAAAAATTATTATTAAAAAAAAAAAAAAAAAAAAAAAAAAGAAAGCCAGCTGGGTGATTTTGGGCCAATCACCAGGAGACGGTGAGTTCTAGTCCTGCCTTAGGCATAAAAGCTGGCTGAGTGACTTTGGGCCAATCACCAGGAGACGGTGAGTTCTAGTCCCACTTTAGGCCTGAAACTTTGGTTGACTTTGGACTAGTCCCAATCTCTCGGCCCAACCCACCTCGCAGGGTTGCTGGCTCCTTTTTGTGACTTGACACCCCAATGTTATTGCACATTAGACAATCACACCCCCGGTTTTGTTCCAAGCGCCGCCCAACGTGGGTCCGCGGCCGTGCTTGACACTCACCGCAAGGCTTCTACGGGGACCCTGATGCCGGACAGATTCACACAATTGAGCGAATAGGCACTGCAGAAAAACTGCTTCAGAGAGGGCGGGAATTCTTTTCCCTTCCTGGGGGAGAGAGGATTCCTTTTATTTTTGGGGGGGAGGCAAAAACAGACACACACACCCCACTCTCCCTTGCAAAATATTGAAGAAAAAAACCCAATATTATCCTTACCGGTGGGAAAAGGTGTTTCGTGAAAGATTGAGGTAGCAGAGACGAGGGCAGCAGCCGTGCAGCAACGCACTAAAAAGCTACACAAACAGAGAAACCCACACCGAGAGGTGAACGGTGGTCCTGCCGATGAATCGCAGGCTGCCATCCACCCCGTTAAGTACTCCGTAGCCAATCTGTTCCCGTAGGTGTTGCCTGAAGTTCCTAACTGTGTCTATTTATTTATTTATTTAATTAATTAATTCAATTTCTATGCTGCGCTATTCAAAAAAAACTCAGGGCGGCTAACAACATAAATACTGACATATAGAAATCTGACATTAAATGCATTATAAAACCCCTAGATTAAAAACCAATCATCCAAAGACAAACTTACAACAAAGATACACTGGCTGGGGCAAGGTTGTTAATTGCCCCAGGCCTGTCGGCAAAGATGTGTCTTCAATAATTTGCGAAAGGCGGAGAGGGTGGGGGCGACACGGATCTCCGGGGGGAGTTGGTTCCAGAGGGCCGGGGCCGGCAACAGAGAAGGCTCTTCCCCTAGGCCCCGCCAGGCGACACTGTCTGGCTGACGGGACCTGGAGAAGGCCGACTCTGTGGGCCCTAACCGGCCGCTGGGATTCATGGGGCAGCAGACGGTCCCGTAAGTAACCTGGTCCGATGCCATGTAGGGCTTTATGGGGTCATAACCAACACTTTGAATGGTTCGGAGACCAATTGGCAGCCAATGCAGCTCGCGGAGTGATGTTGAAATGTGGGCATTTCTGGGTAAGCCCAATACAGCTCGTGCGGCTGCATTCTGCATTACCTGAAGTCTCCGAACGTTTTTCAAAGGTAGCCCCATGTAGAGAGCATTGCAGTAGTCGAGCCTCGAGGTGATAAGAGCATGAGTGACTGTGAGAAGAGACTCCCGGTCAAATAGGGGCCGCAGCTGGTGCACCAGGCGAACCTGGGCAAATGTCCTCCTCGCCACAGCCGAAAGATGATGTTCCAGATTTAGCTGTGGATCGAGGAGGACACCCAAGTTGCGGACCTTCTCCGAGGGGGGTCAAAAGCTCCCCCCCCAGGCTGATGGACGGATAGATTGAGTTATCTTTGGGAGGCAAAACCCACAGCCACTCCATCTTGTCGGGGTTGAGTTTGAGCTTGTTAGCACCCATCCAAACCCTAACAGCCTCCAGACATCGTGCCTTTTTTTTCAGGAGCAACTGGGACTGTCTAAGTTTTTCTTTGAAGATGTTTCGCTTCTCACCCCAGAAGCTTCTTCAGCTCTGAGTGGAGGGTGGGGAAAATGGAAGGATTTATACTCCTCGCAGACAGCTGGTCATTTGCCTCCTTTTAGGGAGCCGTTGAGGCCACTTGGAGGTTCATCTGAGTCCTCAGTTGTCCCCAAGGTACTTTTTCAACTGGACTTCCTTGTTGTTCTTTGAAAATGTTTCGCTTCTCATCCCAGAAGCTTCTTCGGCTCTGACTGGATGGCGGGGAAATGGAAGGGATTTATACTCCTTGCAGAGAGCTGGTCATTTGGCTTTTATAAAGCCATTGAGGCCACCTGTGTCCTCGGGGGGGGGTCACCTGAGTGGCACAAATGGGGGTGGAGCCCTCTTGGTTGCAGCATGTTTTCCGCCCTGGGTCCCTTCCCTGTTGAAAACAGGCTCTGGTAAAGATCCCGAGGACACAGATAAACTTCCAAGGGGGCCTCAAGAACTCCCTAAAAAGAAGATAAATGACCAACTGTCTTGCAAGGAGTATAAATCCTTCCATTTTCCCCATCTCCACTCAGAGCTGAAGAAGCCCTCTTGGGTGAGAAGCGAAACGTCTTCAGAGAAAAAGGAGAAAGTCCAGCTGCCTCTTAAAAAAGCACCTCTGGAACAACTGAGGACTCAGATAAAGCTCCCAGTGGCCTCAACGACTCTCTAAAAGAAAGCAAATGGCCAGTTTTTCTGCAAGCAGTATAAATCCTCCCGTTCCCGATCATTCAGTCAGAACCTGAGAAAGCTTCTGGGATGAGAAGCGAAACGTCTTCAGAGAAAAAGAAGAAAGCCCAGTTGCCTCCTGAAAAAAAAAAGCACCTCTTGGACAACTGAGGACTCAGATAAAGCTCCCAGTGGCCTCAACGACTCTCTAAAAGGAGGCAAATGACCAGTTTTTCTGCAAGCAGTATAAATCCTTCTGTTCCCGATCATTCAGTCAGAACCTGAGGAAGCTTCTGGGATGAGAAGTGAAATGTCTTCAGAGAAAAAGAAGAAAGCCCAGTTGCCTCCTGAAAAAAAAAAGCACCTCTGGGACAACTGAGGACTCAGATAAAGCTCCCAGTGGCCTCAACGACTCTCTAAAAGGAGGCAAATGACCAGTTTTTCTGCAAGCAGTATAAATCCTTCTGTTCCCGATCATTCAGTCAGAACCTGAGGAAGCTTCTGAGATGAGAAGCGAAATGTCTTCAGAGAAAAAGAAGAAAGCCCAGTTGCCTCCTGAAAAAAAAAGCACCTCTGGGACAACTGATAAAGCTCCCAGTGGCCTCAACGACTCTCTAAAAGGAGGCAAATGACCAGTTTTTCTGCAAGCAGTATAAATCCTTCTGTTCCCGATCATTCAGTCAGAACCTGAGGAAGCTTCTGGGATGAGGAAGCGAAACGTCTTCAGAGAAAAACAAGGAAGTCCAGTTGCCTCATGAAAAAAAGGTGTTTTGGGACAACCCTGACCCAGAGGGGCGGAGAATCTCCGTGGGGCACTTACTGCGTCGACCGCACAGTCCGTGGAGGAGAGGTCCAGGTGTATCAGTGCGTTGGGCTGTGCCAGGAATGAGTAGAAACTCTGGAGGGGAACCAAGAAAGGAAAGGCATCCATAAACCAGGATACAGGTAGTGCTCAACATATGACCACAGTCGAGCCCAAAATTACGTGGCTGAGGGAGGAATTTGTTCAGCGAGTTTTGGCCCCGTTTCGCGATGAAGCGAAACCGGCCTCCCGCGTGGACTTTGCTTGTCAGACGGTCGCAAAAGGGTGATCACGTGACCCCCGGGACGCTGCGACCGTCATAAATAGGAGTCGGTAAGCGTCTGAATTTTGATCACCTGACTCTGGGGAGGCCATGAGGCACGTAAGTGTGGGAAAACGGTCGTAAGTCACTTTTTTCAGTGCCGTTGTAACTTTGAACGGTCACTAAATGGATCGTAAGGATCAGCAGTACTTCTACCATGCGGGGTTTTTTTTTATTTACTTGTCTAATGCTGGATTTCCTCACGTTGGAACTCTCCAGATTCTGGAGATACGGGGAGATTATAATATTATAATATTGGGTCTCCCCACCCTCCTTCCAAACATGGAATCCTCATCTGGAATGGGTTTTCTGGACAATGCTGTGATCTGGCTCCCCAACTTCTTCACTGTAGCTGGATAATAGAATAACCACGTTGGAAGGGACCTTGGAGGTCTTCTAGTCCAACCCGCTGCTCAGGAAGGAGGCCCCTATCCTACTTCAGACAAACGGCTGTCCAGTGTCTTCTTAAAAAGCAGGAGGAGGAGGAGGAGGAGGAGGAGGAGGAGGAGGGAGGAGGAGGAGGAGGAGGAGGAGGAGGAGCAGAATAACAGCTGGAAGGGACCTTTAAGGTCTTCTAGTCTAACCCCCTGCTCAGGCAGGAAATCCTAGACCAGGGGTAGGCCATCTTGGCTCTTTTATGACTTGTGGACTTCAACTCCCAGAATTCCTGAGCCAGCAACGCTGAGGGGAAAGGGAGAGGTTTCCAAGCTGAGCCAAGCTGTCTCAGGAATTCTGGGAGTTGAAGTCCACGAGTCATAAAGCAGCCAAGGCCTAGGCCAGCGGTAGGCAACCTTGGCTCTTTTATGACCCGTGGACTTCAACTCCCAGAATTCCTGAGCCAGTATGGCTCAGCATGGAAACCTCTCCCTTTCCCTCAGCATTGCTGGCTGAGGAATTCTGGGAGTTGAAGTCCACGAGTCATGAAGGGGGGCCAAAGTTTCCCTCATGCTGGCTGAGGAATTCTGGGAGTTGAAGTCCACGAGTCATCAAGGAGCCATAGTTCCCCCATGCTGGCTGAGGAATTCTGGGAGTTGAAGTCCATGAGTCATGAAGGGGAGCCACAGTTCCCCCCATGCTGCTCAGGAATTCTGGGAGTTGAAGTCCACGAGTCATGAAGGGGCCATAGTTCCCCCATGCTGGCTGAGGAATTCTGGGAGCTGAAGTCGACCAGTCATGAAGGGGCCATGGTTGCCTACCCCTGCCCTAGACCATTTCAGACGATGTGATGTCAGTCACTCACGTTTGCCTCGTCAGTGCCCAGAAGGCCGGGGTTTTTGCTTAAGTCAAGATGGCGGAGAGAACTGGTGAACGCTGGGTTGGCACTGAAGGTCTGGCACAAAACGGCAAGTCCTGAGGAAGGAAGCGGAGGATACGCTGGGTCTTGACCTGTGTAAAGCCAACTTCCTTCACTGGGCTGGGAAGACGTCCGTTCCCAGAATTCCCTGCGATGGCTATGCTGACTGAGGGATCCTGGGAGTTGAAGTCCAGTGGACACCTCTGAGCCTTGTGGAGAATTCTGGGATATGAAGGCCTCGCAACCTGGAGGGCCCCCATTTAGCCTGGAGTAGTGTTTCTCCACCTGGACAGCCTGAAGATGGGTGGACTTCAACTCCCAGAATTCCCCAGCCAGAAGAGGAATTCCGGGAGTTGAGGCCTACCCATCATCCAGTCGCCGAAGTTGAGGAATACTGCTCTGGAATAAGAAAATGGATTGAAATCCCCAAACTCGCCACGAATCCATGTTTTATCAATTTATATATGGTGCTTCTGTTCTTTTTTTAACTGATAGCCACTCAGTCATCCATATATAAAGGTATAAATAAAAATAGTGAATTCCTTCTTCCCCTTTCTCCTTCCTTCCTTCCTTTTTCCCATCTCCTTCCTTTCTTTTTCTCTTCTCCCTCCTTCCCTTCCTTCTCTCCATCCCTCCTTTTTCCTCCCTTCCTTCCTCCCTCCCTCCCTTCCTTCCTCTCTCCTTCCCTTCCTTTTCCTTCCTCCCCCTCCCTCCCTCCCTCCTTTGTTTTCCTTCCTTCCTTCTCCCTCCGTCCCTTTTCCCTCGCTCCCTTCCTTCCCTTTCTTCTTCCTTCCCTCCCTTCTTCCCTTCCTTCCTTTATTCCTCCTTCCCCCCTCCTCCCTCCCTCCTTTTTCCTTCCTTCCTCCCTCCCTTCCTTCCTCTCTCCCTCCTTCGCTTCCTTTTCCTTCCTTCCTTCCTCCCTCCCTTTTCCCTTCCTTCCTTCCTTCCTCCCTACCTTCCTCTCTCCTTCCCTTCCTTTTCCTTCCTCCCCCTTCCTCCCTCCCTCCCTCCTTCCTTTCTTTTCCTTCCTTCCTTCCTTCTCCCTCCATCCTTTCCCTTCCTTCTTTCCTTCCCTTTCTTCCTCCTTCCCTCCCTTCTTCCCTTCTTTCCTTCCTCTTTCCCCCTCCTCCCTCCTTCCTTTTTCCTTCCTTTCTCCTCCCTTCCTTCCTCTCTCCCTCCTTCGCTTCCTTTTCCTTCCTTCCTCCCTCCCTCCCTTTTCCTTCCTTCCTTCCTCCCTCCCTACCTTCCTCTCTCCTTCCCTTCCTTTTCCTTCCTCCCCTTCCTTCCTCCCTCCCTCCTTCCTTTCTTTTCCTTCCTTCCTTCTCCCTCCATCTTTTCCCTTCCTTCTTTCCTTCCCTTTCTTCCTCCTTCCATCCCTTCTTCCTTCTTTCCTTCCTCTTTCCCCCTTCTCCCTCCCTCCTTTTTCCTTCCTTCCTCCCTCCCTTTTTCCTTCCTTCCTTCTTTCCTTCCTTTCTTCCTCCTTCCCTCCCTTCCCTCCCTCCCTCCCTCCCTCCTTCAGTCCCTTTTCCTTCTTCCTTCCTTCCTTCCTTCCTTCCTTCCTTCCTTCCTTCCTTCCCTCCTTTCCTCCTTTCCTCCTTCCCTCCTATGGAGCAAAGGATTAAAAAGGGAGGAGAACGCAGCATCTCTGCTCCAGATTCCTTTGCGGACCCCTCTTCCTCCGCTACCTGTTCTCTTTGCCCACCGGTTCCCGGGGTACCTTTCGCAGTGATCCCGGTCTTGGAAAGGCAGAGTTTGCTAAGGCCTTTGGGGAAGCACAGGAGCTGCTGACTCAGGGCACCCAGGCCTGTGCAGGAGGGGAGAGAAGAAAGGGGTCAGGCTCTCTTTCCCCCAAGGACCCCCCTGCCCCTGTTTCAAAGCAAGCCTAGGTCATCCCACAGGCTTCTGCAGGGTCCAGCGTCTGCCGAGGAGGCTGGATCCCCTATCTTCAACCCAGTGCCCTCCAGATGTGGTGGGGTCCAAACTCTCCGAACTCCTAACTCCAGCCGAGTCAGGATCATTGGGAGCCGAAGCCCCCACCCCCAAACTTGTGGGGAGCCCTGGGGTGAGGGTGGGGAGGTGCAGCTCTGCAAATCACCTTTGTCCTCCAAGGGGTTGTGCGAAAGCGTCAGGATGTGGAGGGCGGTGTTGGGGTTTTCCGCTAAAAC
>JARGCV010000257.1:3877500-3883356 GCA_034064705.1 Bothrops alternatus | reverse complement strand
TCTATATATGCATCTATATGCCGATCTATCTATCTATCTATCTATCTATCTATCTATCTGTCTGTCTGTCTGTCTGTCTGTCTGTCTGTCTGTCTGTCTATCTATCTATCTATCTATCTGTTCTGTCTGGTTTCTCTCTCAGCCCATTAAAAGCGACGTAAATGTCTTTAAGAGATTTATTAAACACATTTCAAAAGGAGTCATTTCAAAGCCAACTGTAGACATTTTGCTGGCAAACACATCTAAGACTCAGTATTTACATTTAGATTACAACAAACTCTTGCCAAACCTCCCAATTACTCACTCCGTCTTTATCACAGTGTCCGAGACTTCATTATCCTTCGCTAGGTTTTCAAAACATCAGACTTTCAAAGCATTGCAAAAGTTTCCAAACCTCTCATTGATAAACGTTGCTCGTAACAAGGGCGTAGTCTACTTCCCCCCTCTAATATAGTGTCCGATACGTCACTTCCCCAATTACTTCCTTTTTCCAGTTAACTGACACCTTCGCTTATCAAACCTTCGGAACCTCGGATTAATCCATTTATCTTCTTGTTCTAAATCTGAGTCATCATTTTGAGAATCTGATTCAGAATGCATACAAAGCTCTTCATTATCTCTCTCAGCTGCCGGGAGGGGAAACCACCCAGAGGGGCCTGGCTGCTGATCCTCGGCTGCCGGGAGGGGAAACCACCCAGAGGGGCCTGGCTGCTGATCCTCGGCTGCCGGGAGGGAAACACATTCAGAGGAACCTGGCTGCTGATCCTCATCCTCTGATACTTCCCAAGCTGGTCCAGGGACACTCACAACACTATCTATCTATCTATCTATCTATCTATCTATCTATCTATCTATCTACCCGTCCATCCATCTAAACCCAACCCACCCACCCACCCTATCTATATATCCATCTATATGCCGATCTATCTATCTATCTATGTATCTATCTATCTATCTATCTATCTATCTATCATCTATCTATCTATCTATCTATCTATCTATCTATCTATCTATCTATCTGTCCATCTCCCTATCTATCTATCTATCTATCTATCTATCTATCTATCTATCTATCTATCTATCTATCTATCTATCTATCTATCTATCTATCTATCTATCCATCTATCTCCCTATCTATATATGCATCTATCTATCTATCTATCTATCTATCTATCTATCTATCTATCTATCTATCTATCTATCTATCTATCTATCTATCTATCTATCTATCCATCTATCTCCCTATCTATATGTTGTGAGTGTCCCTAGACCAGCTTGGGAAGTGTCAGACTATGAGGATCAGCAGCCAGGCCCCTCTGGGTGTTTTCCCCTCCCGGCAGCCGAGGAAGAGCAGCCAGGCCCCTCTGGGTATTTTCCCCTCCCGGCAGCTGAGCCAGACAGGGAGGAGATTTACAGGCAGTCTGGATCAGATTCACAAAGTGAGGAGTCAGATTTGGATCAAGAAGATAAATGGCTTGATCCGAGATTCCGAAGGTTTGATAAGCGACGGTGTCAGTTAAGTGGAAAAAGGAAGTAATGAGGGGAAGTGACGTATCGGACACTATATTAGAAGGGGACAGAGAGACTACGCCTTTGTCACGAGCAACATTAATCAAGGAGTAGCCTGATATCTGGAGCATTGCCTTTGAATTCAGTCTTCTGATGTTTTGGAAATCTACGGAAGAATAATGAGGTATTGGACAATGTGATAAAGAAAGAGTGAGTAATTGGAAGGTGTGGGCAGAGCCTGTTTTAATCTAAATGTAAATAAATGAGATTTGGCCGTTCTTGCCAGCAACATGCCAGCAGCGTGCTCTGAAGTGAATCCTTTTGAAATGTATTAAATAAACCTCTTAAAGACATATTTATGTGGATTTTAATGAGCTGAGAGAGGCCAGACAGAACACTATATATGCATCTATATGCCGATCTATCTATCTATCTATCTATCTATCTATCTATCTATCTATCTATCTATCTATCTATCTATCTATCTATCTATCTATCTGTCCATCTCCCTATCTATATATGCATCTATATGCCGATCTATCTATCTATCTATCTATCTATCTATCTATCTATCTATCTGTCTGTCTGTCTGTCTGTCTGTCTGTCTGTCTGTCTGTCTGTCTGTCTATCTATCTATCTATCTATCTATCTGTTCTGTCTGGTTTCTCTCTCAGCCCATTAAAAGCGACGTAAATGTCTTTAAGAGATTTATTAAACACATTTCAAAAGGAGTCATTTCAAAGCCAACTGTAGACATTTTGCTGGCAAACACATCTAAGACTCAGTATTTACATTTAGATTACAACAAACTCTTGCCAAACCTCCCAATTACTCACTCCGTCTTTATCACAGTGTCCGAGACTTCATTATCCTTCGCTAGGTTTTCAAAACATCAGACTTTCAAAGCATTGCAAAAGTTTCCAAACCTCTCATTGATAAACGTTGCTCGTAACAAGGGCGTAGTCTACTTCCCCCCTCTAATATAGTGTCCGATACGTCACTTCCCCAATTACTTCCTTTTTCCAGTTAACTGACACCTTCGCTTATCAAACCTTCGGAACCTCGGATTAATCCATTTATCTTCTTGTTCTAAATCTGAGTCATCATTTTGAGAATCTGATTCAGAATGCATACAAAGCTCTTCATTATCTCTCTCAGCTGCCGGGAGGGGAAACCACCCAGAGGGGCCTGGCTGCTGATCCTCGGCTGCCGGGAGGGGAAACCACCCAGAGGGGCCTGGCTGCTGATCCTCGGCTGCCGGGAGGGAAACACATTCAGAGGAACCTGGCTGCTGATCCTCATCCTCTGATACTTCCCAAGCTGGTCCAGGGACACTCACAACACTATCTATCTATCTATCTATCTATCTATCTATCTATCTATCTATCTATCTATCTATCTATCTACCCGTCCATCCATCTAAACCCAACCCACCCACCCACCCTATCTATATATCCATCTATATGCCGATCTATCTATCTATCTATGTATCTATCTATCTATCTATCATCTATCTATCTATCTATCTATCTATCTATCTATCTATCTATCTATCTATCTGTCCATCTCCCTATCTATCTATCTATCTATCTATCTATCTATCTATCTATCTATCTATCTATCCATCTATCTCCCTATCTATATATGCATCTATCTATCTATCTATCTATCTATCTATCTATCTATCTATCTATCTATCTATCTATCTATCTATCCATCTATCTCCCTATCTATATGTTGTGAGTGTCCCTAGACCAGCTTGGGAAGTGTCAGACTATGAGGATCAGCAGCCAGGCCCCTCTGGGTGTTTTCCCCTCCCGGCAGCCGAGGAAGAGCAGCCAGGCCCCTCTGGGTATTTTCCCCTCCCGGCAGCTGAGCCAGACAGGGAGGAGATTTACAGGCAGTCTGGATCAGATTCACAAAGTGAGGAGTCAGATTTGGATCAAGAAGATAAATGGCTTGATCCGAGATTCCGAAGGTTTGATAAGCGACGGTGTCAGTTAAGTGGAAAAAGGAAGTAATGAGGGGAAGTGACGTATCGGACACTATATTAGAAGGGGACAGAGAGACTACGCCTTTGTCACGAGCAACATTAATCAAGGAGTAGCCTGATATCTGGAGCATTGCCTTTGAATTCAGTCTTCTGATGTTTTGGAAATCTACGGAAGAATAATGAGGTATTGGACAATGTGATAAAGAAAGAGTGAGTAATTGGAAGGTGTGGGCAGAGCCTGTTTTAATCTAAATGTAAATAAATGAGATTTGGCCGTTCTTGCCAGCAACATGCCAGCAGCGTGCTCTGAAGTGAATCCTTTTGAAATGTATTAAATAAACCTCTTAAAGACATATTTATGTGGATTTTAATGAGCTGAGAGAGGCCAGACAGAACACTATATATGCATCTATATGCCGATCTATCTATCTATCTATCTATCTATCTATCTATCTATCTATCTATCTATCTATCTATCTATCTATCTATCTATCTATCTATCTGTCCATCTCCCTATCTATATATGCATCTATATGCCGATCTATCTATCTATCTATCTATCTATCTATCTATCTATCTATCTATCTATCTGTCTGTCTGTCTGTCTGTCTGTCTGTCTGTCTGTCTGTCTATCTATCTATCTATCTATCTGTTCTGTCTGGTTTCTCTCTCAGCCCATTAAAAGCGACGTAAATGTCTTTAAGAGATTTATTAAACACATTTCAAAAGGAGTCATTTCAAAGCCAACTGTAGACATTTTGCTGGCAAACACATCTAAGACTCAGTATTTACATTTAGATTACAACAAACTCTTGCCAAACCTCCCAATTACTCACTCCGTCTTTATCACAGTGTCCGAGACTTCATTATCCTTCGCTAGGTTTTCAAAACATCAGACTTTCAAAGCATTGCAAAAGTTTCCAAACCTCTCATTGATAAACGTTGCTCGTAACAAGGGCGTAGTCTACTTCCCCCCTCTAATATAGTGTCCGATACGTCACTTCCCCAATTACTTCCTTTTTCCAGTTAACTGACACCTTCGCTTATCAAACCTTCGGAACCTCGGATTAATCCATTTATCTTCTTGTTCTAAATCTGAGTCATCATTTTGAGAATCTGATTCAGAATGCATACAAAGCTCTTCATTATCTCTCTCAGCTGCCGGGAGGGGAAACCACCCAGAGGGGCCTGGCTGCTGATCCTCGGCTGCCGGGAGGGGAAACCACCCAGAGGGGCCTGGCTGCTGATCCTCGGCTGCCGGGAGGGAAACACATTCAGAGGAACCTGGCTGCTGATCCTCATCCTCTGATACTTCCCAAGCTGGTCCAGGGACACTCACAACACTATCTATCTATCTATCTATCTATCTATCTATCTATCTATCTATCTATCTACCCGTCCATCCATCTAAACCCAACCCACCCACCCACCCTATCTATATATCCATCTATATGCCGATCTATCTATCTATCTATGTATCTATCTATCTATCTATCTATCTATCATCTATCTATCTATCTATCTATCTATCTATCTATCTATCTATCTATCTATCTATCTATCTATCTATCTATCTATCTATCTGTCCATCTCCCTATCTATCTATCTATCTATCTATCTATCTATCTATCTATCTATCTATCTATCTATCTATCTATCTATCTATCTATCTATCTATCTATCTATCTATCTATCTATCTATCTATCTATCTATCTATCCATCTATCTCCCTATCTATATATGCATCTATCTATCTATCTATCTATCTATCTATCTATCTATCTATCTATCTATCTATCTATCTATCTATCTATCCATCTATCTCCCTATCTATATGTTGTGAGTGTCCCTAGACCAGCTTGGGAAGTGTCAGACTATGAGGATCAGCAGCCAGGCCCCTCTGGGTGTTTTCCCCTCCCGGCAGCCGAGGAAGAGCAGCCAGGCCCCTCTGGGTATTTTCCCCTCCCGGCAGCTGAGCCAGACAGGGAGGAGATTTACAGGCAGTCTGGATCAGATTCACAAAGTGAGGAGTCAGATTTGGATCAAGAAGATAAATGGCTTGATCCGAGATTCCGAAGGTTTGATAAGCGACGGTGTCAGTTAAGTGGAAAAAGGAAGTAATGAGGGGAAGTGACGTATCGGACACTATATTAGAAGGGGACAGAGAGACTACGCCTTTGTCACGAGCAACATTAATCAAGGAGTAGCCTGATATCTGGAGCATTGCCTTTGAATTCAGTCTTCTGATGTTTTGGAAATCTACGGAAGAATAATGAGGTATTGGACAATGTGATAAAGAAAGAGTGAGTAATTGGAAGGTGTGGGCAGAGCCTGTTTTAATCTAAATGTAAATA